>CM052271.1:3279482-3374875 GCA_028455795.1 Lasioglossum marginatum | reverse complement strand
AGCCAGGGCTGCTACAAAATTTTAGTCCGGCCCTGGTTTTCGCGATGGTGGTGGCGCAACTTGGTGGCTTTGTCTAATAGGCTACATTCAAAACAATGCCCCGGCTGGTGGCGGCGCCACCAAATGTTGCCCGGCCGGTTGCCGATGCCGTCCACCAGATCGGCAACAATTTTTGGTGGCTCCACCAGTTACCGTCGTCTAATAGGTTCCATTTGATTCAATGCCCGGCGACGTGCTGAGCCACTGGTGGCGCAACCAAGTCGCAACTTGCCGTTAACATCCAGTGAATGCCCCGCGCTGGCTTAATCCGCCCCTGGCGAAAACATAAACAATTGACTTTCACAGTCTGGTGGTACCACCAGTTACCGATGCATTAAAGCCCTCCAATTCGGTGGCGTCACCAGTGTCCGCCACCAAGTTGCGCCACCAGTGGCCTCGTCTAATAGCGGCCTAAGAGGCGTCACTAAAAATTGCTGTACCATTTCAAAATATTCAATACGAATCAAAAAATTCAAAATATTGTTTACATTATTAAATATGTCGGCGTCTAATCAATTACTAACCATTTAAGTATTGTACGAATTGTTATATCAATTTCATGGCTATGAAATTTAAAAAATCATAGAGAATAGAAATATTCTGAAAATATCAACCCCTTGCCCTACTGAACAGAGTCTAATAAATATGTATGCTATTCATTTCCTTTAAACCGAAATAAAATTCTATTTTGGTTTTGTTAATATACAGCTATCTCTCCTCTTTTAAGAAATTGCGAACTACAAAAATGTTCTAACTGAAACCGTAAATTGAATTGTAGGGCAACGGGTTAAAATAGCTCCGAGTGCAAAGGGTTTATAAGAACTCTTCGAAATACAGGATTATTTATCGTATTCCGTTTGAACGTTTTGCAGAGATAGTGCGAGCGATGAATTATGTTATAACGAAAGGGTGGGTGATGTACTGGGGAACGTCTCGTTGGACTCCGGTGGAGATCATGGAGGCTTATACGAATTGTCGTCAATTCAACTGTGTTACACCGATTGTGGAGCAAGCCGAATATCACTTATTTTATAGGGAAAAACCAGAACTTTATATGCCGGAGTTGTATAACAAAATAGGTGAGCGCGCGGACAAATAATCGCAGATCCTTCAACGCTAGAACTACGAACCTTTGCATCCAGGTTTTCCATAATTTTTGTTTATTTCAACTAAAATCGTTTCGTAGTTCTGGCGTTAGTATCCGAACAAAGTATATCTGGATGATCGAACAACTTTTCTCCGCAGGTGTTGGTCTGATGGCGTGGTCCACGGTCACGATCGGTATGGTTTCTGCGAAACCAGAAGATTACGGAGTGTCGTTTTTATCGCGGGCGTCTTACAAGGTAAAATCGCTCGTGTGTACAAGGTGTTTCAAAATTAGATAGGTGGAGACTTGCTACAAAAACTATTCAAAACAGTTTTAATATTAGGAAATTCGTCTGTATACTATGAATTGCTAAAAGCTCCACCGTTGTATAAGAAAACAGGCTCAATTTTATGTGTCCCAATGTAAACAAGATTACATACGATAAAAATGATAAAGTTTTAAGAAATGTCTTGATTTCCGAATTAAAATTGCTCCGAGTCCAAAGGGCTAACATTGAATCACAAGGTCAAAATTGTTTTTTATCGCATCCTATAGTACAAGTCTCGAAGGAACTATAGGTCTCGATTCAACCGTTCTCTTAGAAAACGGCTTTTAAGATTCGCCAACTACATATTTTATTCCATATGTCTACAGTCACGGTCTTACATATGTCTTAAAATGATATGAACGTGGAGGGGATGATTCTACATGGGGAAATAAGTGGAAAATATAGAATAAATTTTTTCATTTGACGCGTCGTTTTCGAGAAAATGCACTAACAATCCTTCAAGTTCGCGCGCATAGCGTTCTTAAGAAGTAGAATTAGTCGGCGATGACCAGACGCGTCAGACGATTCCTATTCAATATTCGGCACGCGTGTTCGCCGAATTTTCAAACTCGAATTTCTCGGGAAGGAGGAGACGTATGAAAAAAATTTGTTCTATATTTTCTCATCCCCTCCGCGTTTATACCATTTTGGGACACCCTGTAAACATACGAAATAAAATAGTTTACGAGACTTTAAAGTTGTTTTCTAAGAGAAAATTAAGCTGAATTTTGCGGTCCGTTTTTGTACCAGATCTCCGATCCAGAGGTGCAGAATCACATAATTTTGATACACCCTGTACATTACCTATAAACTATTTCTGTGAACCGATCGATTAATCTTGAGAGAGACATCACGACAGTAGAATTTTCTTATCATGAATGATTGCAGAATAAGTATTCCTCGTTCAGCTGGACAGAGGACGAGACGCAATCCTTGTACAAAGAAGTACGTACTTCCTATATCGCACGAGAGAGTGTATCGCGATACACATATAGAGTGACTCTTCGACTCGCTCGAAGCGTTCGCTTCCGTTCGAAATGATTGATTGAGCTGATTTGTTTTCGGCAGGAATACGGTTGGAAGGAAAAGACCGGCGAGGAGGAAACACGAAAGTATTCGGACAAACTGCGAGACGTTTGTGCTCTTGCTGAACGTCTCGGCTGTTCGTTCGGACAGCTGGCCATTGCGTGGTCTTTAAAGAATGAAAGTGTTCAGTGCCTTCTTCTCGGTGCGTCAAACATAGATCAATTGTACGAGAGTCTTCAGAGTTTACAGGTAACGGAGTTAGCTACGAAAAGCATACGTGTGCTCGAACATTTTGAAGAAGCAGCAGAGATTTCCCACGCTTTTCTGGACATTTATTACTGGACAGCGGATTTTATGCATTTATGACAAAAATGAGTAGGTGTAACTCGATATCGGAGAAAGAACAACGTAAATATTTACAACGTTCTTATATGTATTTGGTTCTTCCTTTATTTATTTGTTAGTCAAAAGCAAATATAAGTTTCACAAATATGAATTACAAAATCATAAAATAAGTAGCAGTCAAAGAACTGTCCTTTGAGGTCAAATAAAACACTTCAAATAGTAGGGGGTTGTTGGCAACAAAATTGAAAGATAATTCGTTCAAAGGGTTAAAGCACGCGAACCAGACATCTCCGAAATCTTTGCTGCATCGCTGCGCTAATGTTTTGTGACTGACTGTATGAAGTATAAAGAATAAGAATCGCGTGCTGTTACGCGAGAGATAAACGTGGGCCGGTTTTCAGCTGATCCCGAAACTGAATACGAACATAATGAACGAGATCGAGAGAATACTCGACAACAAACCGTCCCGGCCACCGATGATTTCGACTCTGGCGCTCAGATGACAATCATTTTGCCCTCACGGAAGCGGTGGGGGCTCTCTAGAGGATGGTGGTAGTCCAAAGAGCGAGGGGGCGAACAGTCAGGATCAAGAACAGACCAAGGAACTAACCGGCAAACTACCTTTCTGCGAGATCCAATGAACGAGCAGAGTGTGAAAACGTTTGCGTACCAATCCGTGCAGACACACACACACAAACACACACACAATCGATCTCGGTCGGATGAATTTGACTCGAGGCTGGCCGACACCGAAACGAATAACGAATCGAACAAACGAGGCCAAGCTAGGACGAACAAAAAAAAATTTTTCCATTAAACCTGCTGCATGTTGTTCAGCGTTTTGCCCGCTCGCGCGCGCCCGCGCACGTGCACCAAGCGAGCGAGAATACGCGCACGGGCGCGAGCGCACGAGGGTGTTTTCGCATATAAATGAATCGACGACAATACTTATGGTTACGGTTATGATTACAGTTACTGTTACGATTGCAATTACGACTGCGACGAGCACACGCTACGACTACCACCAATTACAACTAACAGTTTCGGACTACGACTGCGACCTACGACGACGACAACAACACAGTACAACTAGAACCAGGGCAAAGGTACCAGTTACCGGATATTTAGCGACCACTTGGAGGTTCTTTATTAATTTCAAGGCATTTTGTAATTCATTTCGCATTATTTCTGATTAGCGAGCGTCAAATTTTTCTGGACGATTTTGTTAAACAGCAAAAGAAACACCAACGCAGTATTAATCCGTAGTTTGGGTCCCATTTACCGGACACAAGAAATTTGTGATAACAAACGAAAACGAAACGAAACATTCCGTTGTCTCGGGAAAAAAGGTTTCCAGCTAATGTTCTCTATATCTTAAACAGAAATGATTGCAATACTTTTGATTTCCATACGAAGGGGAAACATCGATTTTATTTTTACGAAGAAAGTAATACTAGGTACTTCGTAAAAAGTTTGTTTTGTGTCCGATAACCGGGTGGGGCACGGTAACTGGTACCTTTACCCTACAGTTATACGGTTACGATCGCGATTGCGATCGGCCGCGTAACCGGTAATTAAACTACGAGCACCTTGGAGGGAGGGTGTGAACGAGGAAAAGAAAAAGAGTGAAATAGAAGGAGTTGTTCCAGATCCGATTTCCACGTTTGCACACGCAACCGTGTGCAACTTGTTTCCCACGACTCCCTCGTGATAAATACATAACATACAAAGAACGAGCCGACGCGCGACGTATCGCGAACGTCGCCGCGGATATTCTTCGCTTGAGAAAAACCCTAGACGAGGAACCAAGATTTTTTACGAGGCTGCGAGTTGAATCTTTATTCGTAATTCAATACGCAAAGTGTTCATTAAAGCTAACTAAATAGTATGATCGTAGAGTAGGGAACGGTCACATCGCAGGTACTGTTTTCCGCTCAAATAATTACGGGACACACACACAGAGACACACGTACACACGCAGGAACACACACAGACGCACGCGCATACACATACACAAACAGAAAAAATGTACAGTGTACACGTACACGCGAGAAAGAGAGTAACGAGTTCGTTTTGCCACTCCGCGCGCAGTTTTACAATTCTTCCGCTCAAGAAAAAGACGAATTTATTCCGTGCATGCAGATCGTACGCCAGCAATAATAATGTTCGGAGCGGACGGTGATCTTTTGTAATGTTGAGCGAAGATACAATTTGCGAGATACATTTGCACGGTGAACAATTTTCGTCAGAAGAAAGAAAGAAAGCAAAGAGCATTGAACTATTCGCTTCGGAGCAGACACGGTTTGCAGAGAAAACACTTCACTTAGATTTGATCGTATTTAATTCGAACGTTTACCGCCGCTCTGCCATTTCGAATCGAAAAAAATATTCTATCAGTCCTTTCCTCTGTACATAAGTATATTGTAGCTCTTGCCATACCGTTCGTTATCGGAAAAGAAGAAGAAAAAAAAAGGACAGTTGGCTGGTTAACTAGCTGGCCATGCACGCAGACACGGCCGGCTAGATAGCAGCGAGCTATCTATCTGCCTAGCGGGCAGCTACGTAGATAGGTAAACTATTTTAGACGGGTAGATAGGTAAGTATGTAGACGTGCGTAGTTGAACCATTCAATAACTATGTACATAAATAGACAGGTGAAAAGGGGGAATGTATGAACGAGAGCGAGAGAGTGAGAGAGAGAGAGAGAGAGAGAGAGAGTGGGAGAGAAAGAGGAAAGATAGGATGAATGAGAATGCGTGCGTGCGAAGAACGAATGGCGGTAAGTTACAAAACGGGGTTGCGATTTGCGAAAGATGCGTAGAGTATCTACGAAAGAGTAATTTCGTAATTTACAATTGTGATCGAAAACGTTGCTGGATATGTAAGGACAATTTTTATTCGACGCTTATTTCATATTAATTCGATCGATTGATTACTCAACTGCAATTTGTCGCGTATGCCAAAGCAGTGTCTTCTGACAGTCGATTCTTCGAACGATAACCGTCCTTACGGCGCGACGTCTCGCGAGAATTACATTAAAATCGTTTTCCTCGACTGCTGTGTACCCGCGTCTCGGCCTCGAATCTCAAGTCGCTCGAGGACGATAAGCGTGTTCGCCAGCTGCACACCGCGTAGAGATTACATATACATAGATCTGTACGGGAGAAAAAAAGGATCTCTCGATCGAAACGACGAGGATATAAACGGTGACGCGGGGAACGCTTTACAAAGGAGAATTCGTTCGGGGGACAATTGAATTTTCGATGCGAAACATAGAACGCGATTAATAAATTGTCCGTTCGCGCGAGTTTCCGGTCGCGGGAAACAATCGATCGACCCGAACGGTGCGAGCCGATATAATACCGTTGAGATTAGTTCGGTATTCGGGCAACTTTTCTAAATCCTCGACGAGTTCTAACACAATACGATATAACCTTATTCGATACAGATCTAATTGGGATCTAATCAAGCGTCGACGTACGACCGATAGCAAACACCGATCCGAGTGGCTACTTGTGTCGATTACGCTAATTATTTAATCGCCGTTCCGACACGACGCCGTTTGTGGTCAATAATATTTTCCACAGAAGAGACCTTACGTTTTTCATTCGCAAAACGAGAATTTTGCGCGATAACCGTACCGTATGCGGACACGATGCATTATACCCACCGTGATACTAACGAAACAGCCGAAGAAAATTATTATAGGATCGAGAGTAAACTTAACGAAACGATACGAAACAAAAATTAAAACTACCGAAACGTCGAGAAGCGTTTTGCCGTTTTCTTTTTACTAACGAATCCTGTTGCGAGTCCGCGAAAGAAATCTACAATAGGCGACAGACTGTGCTTCGTTGCGAGATAGAACAGCCGGCGACAAATGCGACTCCGTGTGAAACCGAACGCGAAATTCAAGATAAACGCTGCCCGCGGTAGGAGGTACTCGATCAGAATCGTCGATCTGATTACCAAAAATAGCATTCTATATTTAATTAAAGATATAGATTGGAGAGGTCGAGAAATTTGTCTTATAAATATGTATTTAGGAATTATTCATTTTAAGCTTAAGCCTTATTCGGTGTAACACTTTTTTATGGAGAATTTGGTACTTCATGCGAATACGAGAAATAATATTGGGCATTCCATTTAAAATACTGAAAGTATGCTCCCCTGAAAATTACGCAGCATTCGTTTGAAAAATGTTTTCGTGCAACAATTAACTTTCGAGTTATTTGAGATTTAAAAATATTTGAACACTTGCCGTGAAATGCTTGATTTATTATAATAAGTATATTATACAATACTGACAGAAATATAGTTAACATTGTAAATAGGTATGACTGTCTAGATTATACAGATCAGTAGTTATGATAGAGTAAGAAATAATTCATAACTAAACTGCGGATGTTTATACAATTTGCCATTTTTCTAGCCAAATTTTACGAAAGTGTAATCAAATAAAATCTTATCTTCACAGGTAGTAGCCTTCGCAGGTCTGGAATAAATAAAGATCGTATTAAACTCCGTCACTTTTATACTCCAGCATTTTTTGAAAATTTTCGGTAGCTATTATAAATGCATAAAGATCCGCAGTTTATTCATAACTATTGTATACATGTTTCGAGTCATGCCTATATTTACAATGTTAATCATATTTTTGTAAGTATTGTATAATATACTTATTATAATAAACAAAGTATTTCAAGGTAAGCGTTCAGATACTTTCGTGAGTCACTGTATACAATATATTGATGCGTTTCTTAAAGCTACGAATAAAAAAGGCAGCGATAAGAATTTCCGGAAAATATCCTTATCGCCTCGATCAGATGATTCAACGTTTTCACTCCGTGACAAAACAGATGCACTCATCTCTATATTAATATTTTATCGATCTACTTCAGTCTCGGTATTTGCTACTTGTTAAAAATAAACAACTTCACGTGGATCGGATATATTGGTAAACGAATCGAGTCGATTCGTTCGATCGAATACCTTTTGCCAGGGACGGTACCACGAGTGAGAGCGAAGAAATCGCGATGTTTCGACACTTTATAATTAGTCGACGATTTGTTGATTCCTCGAGGACATTTTTTACCAATTATCGAAGCGCATACATCTTCGTAAAGTATACGAAGGCTTCGTCGTCGGCCAGACGGGAATTGCACGGTGATTTTATCGATCGTTTTCGGAACCGTGCAGGCAGGACATGCGAATGATTAGAGCAACAAGCATGGGCGGAAAGTGCTCTGTGGAGCACCGTCTCGTCTCCGTCGAAAGCGAGAGCAACAGAGCCACGCCCACTCGAGGGGTTCTACCGAAAAGACGCGAGAAAGATAGATACTATATCGCCGTCGCCGTAGAAGCGTTGCCCCCTGGGACAATTTGGAGCGCCCCCGGGGCAAAGAACACTCCGTTGCCCATCCGTTGGTTCGCATCGAGGAAACATAACGATGTCCCAGCGGAGTGGCCGCGCAAATGATTTGTCGGGTGCAATAAAAGTATCGACTGTGAAGCCTATTTATAGCCTGCTAATCCGATCGTAAATCTGACTAGGTCCGAGTTACGTTACCGAGTTACTGAGTTATGTTTTCTCGAGGGTCTCGGATTTTTCATATTTTTACGGCAACAGCTATCTTCGCACACGATCGAGAAAAAGCCGCGGTCGGATGTCCTCGATCCGGCGGCGGCGGTAACAAAGTGGAGTATACGAGTGGAACAATAGAGATTACTCTGTTATTAGCAGTCCAATCGAAAATGTTTTTATCAGGCATGGTAGCATGGTTTCAGGACAGCTTTCGCGTGACTATAGCAAATTTTTGGCCAATTCTTTTTTCCATGATTTTTCAAGGTCACCTTCAATTTTTTGCGAATACACCTGTCATTTGTTTACGCCTATTTGTTAGAGGATTTCAAGGCGAATTCGGCAAGTATCATAACGTAAAAGGAATGCAAAAATTTGCTATTTTTATTTTTCTTTTTACAAAAAATTTGCTATAAACCATGCGATATGTGATAAAAACATTTTCGATCGGACTGGTAATAACAGAGTAATCTCTATTGGTCACGATTCGTGGTTCACCCTGTATAATATTGTGGTGAAACGACAAGAAGGTTCCTGGTAGCAGGAATTAAAGGGGAAAGAAAGTTACCCTCTCTCTGTCAGTACGTGCACGACACAGACGAAACTCGTCACGTGGCGAAGGGGAAGGCAGAGTGAGGACACGAGTCTTGCACCGGGAACCTTCTTGTCTCGCCACAGTATAATTATATTACGAGAAAGAAACGCAGGAGAGGTGTGACACTGTACAGACATTTAATATCAAACTGCATCATTCCACGATCTGTTTTGTACGACAAGTTTTGTAACGTACGACTAACGGACCGTCCGCGCACTTGCTATCGTCGTCAAAACTGTCGCATTTTTCTCCCTCTCCCTCTTTCTCTCTCTCTCTCTCTTTCTCTTTGTCTCGAGTTCTAACAGTTAGACGCGACAACGAACTCGCAACGCGGTTGTTGAGACCGACAGTTTTGCGAGCAGTGCGCGACCGGCCCGATGATCCTCTGAGACTTAGTGTACAGATTAGACAGCGGATCTTCATGCGTTTATAGCAAAATTGAGTAGATGAAATTTGAAATCGTTGGAAAATTTTACAAATTGAAGATGTTAACCCTTAGCACTCGAATGGTGACTCAGAGTCACCACTGAAAATTGTACCATTATTCAAAATATTGTTTCGATTATTAAATACGTTGGGATCTACCCAATTACTAAACATTTAAATATTGTATGAGGTATTATATTAATTTCATATCTATAAAATGAAAAAAATCATATAGAATGGAATTATTCTAGGTGGGAAGAAATGTTTAATTTTCGAGTTAAAATACGTCCGAGTGCAAAGGGTTATGATTTCTCCTCTATCCAAATCATTAAGAGAAGAAATAACATTCGACTTAGTCTCTGTTCCTTGCAATCGATGCAGACGATTTTTATTTTGCATAAAGATTCGCAGTCTAGTACAAATATAGTGGAGCGGTGAAGATCGCGGCAAAATCGAACCGCTGCAATTAAATGCGACTGTTTTTAGTGGAGCGGTTCTGCTGAACGCTACGCTCGCCTCGCCGCTCCACTATATTCCCGTACTAAGAAAGTCGTTGATCGAAAGAGCATTGTAGACATCTTAAACCTACGAAATGTACGTAGACTATTTGATTTCGCACCTTGCGGTAAGAACGTGGTTCCGATGCTCGTTTATCGTGCTACCACCCACACCGCCACGTTATTTTTCTTACGTTTCTCGTGCGAAATCCTGCCTTGCTTGCACACTTGCATTACCGTACGGGTTACACACTTGACTATCGGTTTCGTATCAGCGAAGGCATAACCGGCGATTTCACTAATGAATCGGAGGATTACCATGTGCTTCACTCATTATTGTTACACAATCGACCTGCGGGTTATCTTATCTCGTTAACAACGTATACGTGCTAGGTGGCTATCGCGTTTCGTTTACGCGGTTTAATTATTATCGTGCGCCCATCACGCGCAAACACACAAAGAGAATAGTACTAATCGCAATAAGAGCCGATAGAACTGATTGTATCGGCTCAAGTCGAGATTCGATTAGTCCTTGACGGAATCAACGGATCGACGCAATCTCGGCTACGAGTGTTAAACGTGAACGCCTGAAAGTACATACGTAAACAGGAGAAAAGGAGCCGCGAGGAGCCGAGGAGCTGAAAAGACCAACTTATATATCCGAATGCCTATTATTGTGAACTTTTCGAATAAACGGTGATCATCGCGTATAACCATCTACCCTGATAATACACACGCGTGTCACCCGTGTGTCGATGGACTCACGCCATCCTGCGTGTGTCTACATTTCTACATATTGGTATAATCGTCCATTCCCCGTACGTCCACGACAGCGACGTCGCATTCCTCCGCTTTCGCCGTACAGTTTCTAGTCTCTTTCTATGGGAAGATTCCGCATGTGAGACGACGCACAATGGGATATTTGCCCCGAAAACCCCAATATTCGGTCAATATTTAACAGGGTAGACTCGTTTTTCCAAAATTGCAAGAGCGCGGGATGCGCCTTCTCATTTCTCGACAATGCAATTCCAGTAGTCAAAACCGACAGATAACAGATCGATCTAGGCCCCGATAGCCCTCAAAAGTCCTATTTTTACGTTTACGAGACGTAATTTGCATTATTCGGAATCCTAAGTTATTCGGTAGCGTATACTGTAAGAGATTAATACCTCGTACAGCACTTTCGGTAGTTTATTAAAATACTAAATACGTTTAGTAATTTATTGAATAGAAATTTAATAACGCAACAAATATTTTGAATAATGGTGTAAGAATTACGGCGCTTCGTCACCACTCGAGTGCAAAGGGTTAAACGCAGGGTTAACGTCGCGATCGAATCGAAAAGAACGTCGACGACTAAAAAAGAAGAGCGTTCCCTATGGAATGCAAGAAAATAAATTATTCTTTATCAAGAATGGACATCTGGACGCGCATTACGTCTCCGATCGCGATAACGAGCGATCGATCAAGATTTCGAACGACTTGCATTCGAAACCGTGTGAAAGTCCATTTCGCCCTAATCCGGGACAGCTGTCCGCAAATTTCCGCTGAACCGGTCTCCTCCATTTTTCATCCATTGCAGCCGCCGCCGTCGTCGTTCGAGGACCATCGGCGGACGGCCATCTTCCTTTTGGCAGCGGAGTTCTCGTGGCAGGCGGCCATTCACCCCCGACTAATCGAAACTATCTTGCTCGACATACTTTTCTTTAAATAAGCGAACTAAGCACACACATACTGCTAAATATTTCGGCTCCAGCGAAATTCATGATTCTTTGACTAATTATTGCGGCGCGGCACCGCGGCCGACGATGGCTGTGCGCGAACCTTCGCGCGAGTATTGTTACATGAACTGAAATCGTGAGGCTGGCAAATAAATAAACATAGTAGACACGGGCCTGTTAATCGTAGCCCGGCAATTTCGTAAGGGTGAACACGTTCAACGTGACGAGAATCGAGAATACTAAGAAGATCGCGTACAACAACACACAAATTATTCCCACTTTCTTGTTCAGTTCGAACTTAAAGGCAGCAATGACCGCGTAAAGCACGATTATGCAGCCTATTATTGAAAGTATACTGTACGTCAGCGCACCCGACTTGACCTCCACGTCGTTTCCTGTCAGCAGACACTTCACCAACCACGGTAGACCCAGACAGATTAGCATGTCTAGAATGTTTGCTCCCAGCGTGTTGCTCATCGCCATGTTCCCGTCACCTGGAAACGTACAGTTTCTCCGATAGATCAATCGAATTTATTGTTAGTGCGAAGGAAATAAGCAATTCTGGAAGGATCGCGAGTACGTACCTTGTCTCGCTAAAATCACAATGGACGACATTTCCGGCATGTTTCCACCGGCGGCTAAGAACGTGAGGCCCATGATGGAGTCCGGGATCCCTATGGTGATGCCGATCACCGTAACCATCCACGAAATCAAATAGGAGGATATCCCGATCCACACCACGCACATCAGGAAGGTTACTGGATACCAACGACTGCATTGCTCGCGTCTGGGATCCGGTATCGTTACAAACAGAAGAAACTTCAATGGCCAGACCAGGAGAAACCAAAACTTCGACAGCGCGCTTCGCTCGTTCGGCCACAGGAATATATTCTCTGCGGAATAAGAGAGACGAAGAAACTTTTATTCTGATCGTTTCCATGGGTGAAAGCGGCGAGCGACACGAGAGAAAGAATATGAGTACCTAGTTCCTCGTGATCATCCGAAGTTTGCTTGGTTGCCAAACTCTCAGGATCGTTGGCTGGCTTTTCATCCTTTTGATCCTTTTTCTCTTTTCCCCGCAGCACCCCATTGCCGTTCGAAATCTCAGTGGAGTATGGTTGGTAGGATCCTTCCGTCGGCACATTCTCGACGACGGAGGAGACTAATTGATCATTATGTGGTGTTAATATACTTTGCTCTCGCTTATGTATCGCGTAGTCACATTTTCGGGTTTGATTGAAACATTTATGAAGGACCGATACTCTAAATAACTATTACGAAGAACCGAAATTTTCGTTGGTATCGGTCCTTCGCGTTTTTCTCGCCATACAATGCAAGCACGTTCAAATTCCCACATACAACTGAATAACAAACTAAAAGGACCGAAACCGATATCACAACTGTTTTGATTCCCCGGTAGAAAGATAGATTAGCTTACGTTTCATCGTAGAACTTGAGGTCGCGTCGGAGCAGGAGCGCACCAAGAATTTCCCGCTGAACAGCAGGATCATGTAAACGAGAAACACCACCAACAGAATCACTGCCTCGTACCATGTAATTATACCGTCCCATGTTACTGCCACCAATGCTCCAACTGATATTATGTACATGGCACAGTCGCGTGTGAACACGCGCCATTGCAACGGCACCGCCTTATAAAACGAATAAGAGAATATGAAAACTGTACCTCGCAGTATGCAAATGTTTTCTTATCTATGACCCTGTTCCGTAAGTATTGAAACATTCCTTTTCATACAAAACGATAAGGAAACGAACATGCGCTTAGAGACACATTGGTGTTACTTGCACAATTATTTTGAGTCTCTTAAAATTTGTTTACAAACGTAGAGAATTGCCCACGTGTCTATATACTCGTTACGTATTTACCAATGAGTAATTCATTTTTTATGTGTATTTATTCTAAAATGTTCGACTATTTTGTGGGCCGGTGATAATAAACTTTTTTATCTCTTTTACTTTCTCGCGCGAGATATTTACATGGCCGCGATATGTGCAAATTAATTAAACCGTGATTTAGCAACATATACATACAGATGCAAAGATTTAATTTTATCAGGCATTATCTAAATGATTTTGTATATTATAGCATCGAACGCGCAGATTTTCTATAATCTAAAATATCGCTTCGAATAAATATATTGGAGGATGAAATTCTCTAACGATACTTCATCGCTCGTGATTATCCTGATACTTGCGAGCAAGAGCGTGCGATCGATCTTTTGCGTCAGCAGATGGTAAATAATAATTCAAGATCTCGCAAAGATCATCGGAATCGCCGATATCTTGTCTATCGATTTAAATAATGATAAAGCAACGTATTACCAATCGGATCGTAGCTCGAATGACGAAAAACAAAGGGAATCGGGATAGAAAATCTTTGCGAGCATGCTCAGGGAATACGATCTTGGACAGCTTACTATGTTGTATCAGGTCAATCGACAATACGAGATTAGGATATACTTTTTTTTAAGAGGTTCGATTAACTGAACGATTGCATAAGTGCACAGCGCAGTCCCAAGTCAGGATGTACCAGCTCAGAATCAATATACAATTAACTTTCTTTAAAATCTCTACCAATAATGTTATAGTGGGTGTAAAAGTATTCGTACACATTTAAAAAACGAATAAATTTTGTCAAAATTCGACCCAACAGATTCAGTTTTTTTTTTTTAGACGTTAGAAGGATTAGTCTACTAGCCAATGTGTAAATAATTTGTTTTTTTTATCCTCATACCCGTTTTCCCGAAATAAGTTAGTGTTCTGTTATTTGTATTTCCCGAAACTTCATGACTTTTCTTTTTTTAATGCGAAACACAACCGTAAGACATAAATGTTAACTCATCAATTTGAATAAAAGAACATCGAAAAATAACCGTTTACCTTGTTTATTCATCAAGGTAATTCATTTTTTATAAGATCTGATTCGTTTGGTGGAAATATATTCTACAATGTCAAACTTGTTGTAGAATTTTTCGTAAGAAAGTTTCTAGCGCATTAAATAAATATGTCAGCGTGTGTACGATCAGTGGTACACTGGAACGCGTTGAAAGAATAGAAGAATAATTTTCGAATATTATGTAGAAGAAACAACAGTGTTTACTTACGTGGAGAGCCGACAATGCTCCGACAGCAGGAGTCGCGAACGTGTCGAACACGGCGCTACCGACAACGGTACCAATGCCGAGGTCCGATTCGGTGAGAAACGTCCCGATCAAGTTCACGAACAACTCCGGCAAAGAGCTGGCCATCGCGAGAAAGGTCGCGCCGGCGATGTCCGTGCTGATGTTCATCTTGACGCATATCCGATCCAAGGACGGCAGCAGATAGTTATGGCAGACGAACGCGGTGATCAGAAAACAGTAGAACGCGAGGAATATATGCAGCACTACAGCCCCGTGACGACGCTGCTCGTCGGTGAACAGATCTTCAGGGAAATCGTTGTCGTCATCGTCGATAGATACAGCGCTATGCTTGGCGGTCGTGCTTTCTATCGGTTGATCGTCGATCTTTTCAATTTCGTGGAAACGATCGGTACTCGATGGATTGCTTGCGAACGATTCTAGAATCAAACGACTCTCTCTGTTTCTTCTTCCTTCGAGTTTCGCGCATCCGCTTCCGGAGGAAACGCCGATACTTGTTCGAAGGTAAAAAGCGAAGGAACCCGTTCGACCCTCCTCAAGTTCTTTCTTTTTCAAGATCAAGAAATAAACTGTAAGGTGCGTTCAGGATTCCGGCCGGGAACACAAAGATACATCACAAAAAAAGCGGGAGGAGAACCTTTGGCGGATCAGTGAAAACGACGAAATTCCAGATTTCTGGTGTTCACATTTATTGAAGGCATACGAGAATGCGTCTGCGGGAATTTATTTCAGTAGATCAATACATTGATGTATTACACTATGCTAATAGTCGATTGAAAATCAAATCCAGTCACTTTGGCCGCTCGGTACTCCCGAGAGTATTATCGAATAAAATGGACTTTTTTCCCCAGAAAGCGTCGAGTTTCTTTTAAAAGTATGGTAACTCCAGTTGCGGGTGTTGAGGATCGGGATCAAAAGTAAAATGCAGATTAACAAGAGCGGATGAGAATACATTTGTGTATATGTATATATATTACATGCACGTTTAAAAGGACAGCATTCAACACTCACCGTCATTCCGGAGATCCGCACTAACAATCGGGAACCACACTGCCAGCATAACGATCCACACGCAACATGCATAAAGCCGACTACCGTTCATCTCGCGAGGACTTCGATATCTATTGCTAGGATTCTGACCGGTAGAATGTCGACCTTCGATGCGGCTTCTTTACTGAAATACGTTAAACTACTTGTTGAGAAGCAGTTTGCGCATTTATGGTACATTCAACTGATTACAATCCCTTCCTAACGGCCGTATCCACGCGTCGCTATTATCTTCTTGACCATCGCCGACGTTATTGTCTACGTTGATAACAATAACGAAATCCCATTTGAGAAATGTGTTCAGACGAGACGGTCAACTCGCTACTCCAGACGCAGCGAACAACTCGCATTTACTAGTACGTAGTTTGTTCCGGCTGTCCTACAAACTTCTCTCAATCATTTTTGCCACCGCCGAGCGTCCTCGAAGGTCCACCCTCGAGTCTACCAGCGCGGAAACGTTTTCGCGTAAAAAATTACATTTTATCTTGCACGTAGTAATACATTATCTACTTATTTCCTATTAGCGGTCGTTTGTGTATCGTTACATCGGACAAAAATCATGACACCGTTTGTGCTATTCCCTGGCAAATTCTATTCCGTACGCGATATGCTTCTTCGGTTTTCATTTGCAAATATTCGCTTCTTTACTCGCGCTAAAAGAAGAAGAAGATGAAGAGAACAAATGGAAGATTGAGAAAACGACGGGAAATGTATATCTCGAGGAAGTCATTACGGCATGGCATGCATGATTCTTGTTACAAAATGTGCACCATATTTACACAGCATACAAACGCAGTCAAACACGCGCACGATGCTTTTACAACAGAGTGCGTTAGGGCTCTTACTATCCGGATTACTCATTACTAGACTGCGGATTTTTATGCGAAATGGAAATCTTTTCCATCGATTATAGGTAAGAACAGCCAATTATAAATTCCTTTCATCTTTTAATGATTTCAACAAGCTGAAACCGATAAATTAAATGTCCTTAAATACTTTTAATCTGTTCATTGATTTAAATTGCATAAAATCCGTCTACTCGATATAGTCTTCCTTCGCATAGTGTTACTACCTTGGGGGTATGGAGGCTCGGAAAGCGTAGAGGTACTACGTTCTTTGACGTTTACCGAACATAGAAAAGGGCATCGCGTAAACGACAAAGAGGGACCGACGGTCGAGGCAGTTGGCACAGTTCAAAAGGTTTGCGTATCGATTACAATGTCAATGCAAATAGGAAAGCTTTTTATTTTTCATTTGTTTTTTTACTGAGCTTTTACCAACGTATTTGTGAGATTTTACGAATTCAAACGAGTCTAAATACAGCATATTTTCGACCATATTTACTGATTTAAAGTGTGATTATAACTCGCTATGATACAGGTAAATATGATTGGAACTCTGTCGAGTTTGGTCTCGTTTTAGTCAGAAAAATTTCACTGATCCGTTGGTAAAGGTTTCGTAACGAAATAACTAAACGTAATAAAGTTTCATCATTGCATTAGTATTGCCTGACCGATATCCGACCTAGAATCATGTTACATTGTAACGCAACCGACCGCCCAAGGAGGATAAAAAAGTACACTATCCGTAGAGACGAAAGTCACACTGTGGGAGGGAAGACTGTATTCGAAATCCGGATTGAGTTCAGGATCCGAATATGAGGACTCAGACTCCTACTATCTGGATATGCGGATAGTAAGAGCCCTTAGAGTGCATACATCGACTTTCATACTGTAACGTCCGGAAACGTCTCTCGCGCTCTCCCATTCGCAACTATAAAATCGTGTATACACTAGAACTTCGTTCGCCTCTCCATATGCAAAAATGTATAAATTTCTAAATGATCTACTAAATAATAAAAACTTTACAAATTCATTGATTGCGTTTAAGTATACAGTGGGTATACGAATACTTTGCACATCTGTTGTATATCATTTTGGAGAATGCCTAATCGGCGAGAAGGTACAACAAAGATGTCGTAAATGTCAGATATACAACGTAATGTGATCGGAAACGATTCACAGCACCATGTGCTTAACGCTTCTGTCACGGTTCTTACTTCACAGTATTTTTCTTAGTAGTTTTATCTTTACCGTACAAAGCGTCCAAAAATAGTCCCGCGAATACAGTCAACGTGCCTAACCATTGTCTATTGGTCAACGCATTACCAAAAATCAATATAGATCCAAGAACCGTGAAAAACTTTCTAGTAGTAGTGATAATGGAGCATCGTAATGGTCCGTATTCCACGATGGTAAGAAATATGAAATACTGTCCGCACGCTCCAGCCATCGCGAACATAGCTATATACCAACTGATAGAGGGATTTCTATGTAGGAACTGGATAAAGTCGAACAGCTCTCCAGAGACCAGCGTAACAGCTCCACTCAACATCGCTGCCCACAAGTTCATATTCAGCATCATGTGTCCAGACTTGCTGTTGTACTCCGCTCTCATACGCTCCTCTACGGCGCTAGTTATTCCATCCATCGTTAGAGCAAGTAATAATAACACTTCTCCAAACACCGATTGTCCTTCGGTTGGCTTCTTCATCGGACTCCCATCTTTGTACATGAACAGAGCAACGCCGATGACAACTAAGAAGACAAATATACACTTCCTAACCGGATAAACCTGTAAGGCGAAGCATCGAATTGTTATTAGGACCATTTATTATAATCATCCGAGAGTAATAAAAATTGGTTAAGCAAGTTGTAAAGTTGAACAAGGTTGGCCAATGAAATGAAAAAGAAAGCAGTAGAAAAACGATACCTTGTTCCCCAGCAGTACTCCAAGTATCATCACAGGAATAGGTTTACCAGCTTTTCCGATCACTTGCGTAGGAAAGCTGACAAACCGTAAAGCCATATTAGTGCACACCATTGCTAATAAATATGTGAGAGCAGCTATGGTGTAGTATGATTGCGGAGTAGTATCTTCGCCTTGTTTAAAAACTGTCAATAAGATGGTCTTGGCGAACAGGTAGTTGACCAAGCATTGAAAGAATACTAAGGTAAACATGTAAGTGAATTTCTCGGGATTCTTTTCATCTCCATATTGTCCCCGTGTGATTTTCTCATGTAACATGCCACAGTAAAAGTAACATACAAAAATACCAAGCGCACAAAACAGCAGTTTAAAACGTTTCGACGAAACCATCGTAAATTCTATGTACACGAACGCTGTGTCAAACTAGCAACAGGTTTCCACTTGACGAGTGTTCCGTCGTACGTGAGCCGGTATCACGAAGAAAACAACATTTGAAACATTCTGCTACTCGGCCGTACACAAATGAAAACGTGAATAATACGTGGCAACCGACGGTGAATGTGAATCGTGCTCCACGCGAATCACATGCGCCCACATCGTATGCTACGGCTACGTCACAGATTTAAATATCGTATAGACATGGGATGTAATGGAATTATCTGTCTGTAACTCTGAATTACCGACAACCATTCCGATCCGTGCCAATCCTGTAATGGTAACCATGGGTAACCATTGGTAACCACGAAAAATCTTGGCGCGCAAAAATGAATACACACATTTGTACCGGTTTTGCAAATCAAGTATTTTTACGTAAGTTTTTGTAAACAAAAGTCAAATCAAATGTAAATTAATTGTTAAGAGATCCAAAATTGTATTTATCGCAAAGATATATTGTACATCGAAATACTTGTTTAAAAGTAATTATCAATTCATTGACTTTGTAATGTATGAAAGCTGTTTGTATTTGATAAACATGAATATATACCTTATTAATACCTTAATTTTACCTTCGATTCTTAATTTGAAAACGCTACGAACTTTCTTTCCAACCCAATAATAAAATATATTTGTATCGCGGTTCTGTTGTTCATTACAATTCTTTATGCAACAAGTTTGCACCATTTTTCCAAATGTCTATATACTCTTGTATACCTCACTTTTGAATTATCTTTATTATCATTTTGATCTTGAATTATCTTGTGACGTGACTTGTGGGCACCAGATACTCTGTTATCTTGGAACACTGCGTTCTATGCATATCCTATATCTATGCCGAGTCTATAAGTATATATATGGTCTAAGATCGCGTCGCTGAATAGCACAGTGGCTTCGATGACTACATGTGCATAGTCTATGGCATAGAAATATCGCAATCAACACTCGATCTGGTTCGATCGTTACGTTAGATTAAAAAGGTTAATTGCATTTAACATTGTTCGTGAGATTCACATTTTAAAATTAATATCTTTTACAGGGATTAGTTAAACTCACAAAATGTCTGGAATATTAAGTAGTCTATATACTGCTGTTTTCAAGAGGTCTTCCACCTTCACCTTGGCTATTATAACAGGCACTTTCATATTCGAACGATCAGTGGATCTAGTCTCTGATAATTTGTTCAAAACTATTAACAAAGGGGTATGTATAAATAGTTATTTATAAATTCATGCTATCAGATTTATGTTTTAAATTCAATCGCATCACAATTTCATAAAAGTAACACGAGAACAAACGACTTCGTAATACTCCGTATATGTGTCATTAGTCAAAATTCATTATTTCGGTCAATTATTGAATCGAATGTAACGGAAACTTCGAAATTCTGTGCGCAAATAGATCTACACATTGTACACGATTAATGTCACGTTTTATCGAGGGGAAACAAAATTCTAATATAGCTGTAAAGTGTTGCATAATAGAGAGGCTGATAGCGATTGCAATCCCGCATTTTCTAAATAGACGATGCGAAATCCCGCAAATTTTGTGGGACTATGCGTGTAATGAAAATTGCGCGAATCACGACACGCAAGATGAGCTATTTCGATGTTACATTTATACTAACTATTCAATCTACAAGTGTAGAGGCTGAACAAGCTTTTTCCGCTACAAGATATCTTTGTAATGACTTGACGAGCAACATAGGAGATAAAACAATTAATAGTCTTTGCTTTCTACGATCATATTTTCAAAGTTCTACAAATGAAAATTTTGTTTTATAATTTGAACCTTTCTCTGATTTTAATTCAATTAAAGCTACATTTACAGACAGCTCGTTTATATAGAATTCGTTCTAAACAATTTCCACCTTTACTTAACTTCCTTAACTTCATTAATAATTCAAAAACGAAGCCATCATTTTGATACAGGAAAAAATTCTTCCGATTAATTTTCACTAAACGAAAAATATTTCTAATCTCACATTGGTGTTGTTTATATTTCAGAAACTATGGGATGACATCAAACACAAATATGAACAATAGATAAACCGAATGATTTGTTACTAGTCAAATAGGTATGTTATTCCGTTAATCTTATACAAATAAAGAACAATATCTTGAATGCACAATGGTTTTATTTGCTACTTTATTAATAAACAGACAGTTCTTAATGCGTTGGACTATAAGTTCCAAACAAGAACAAGAAAGTATATGTATACCTGTAAGATTTAAGTTAACGCCTAAAATGTTATTCCAGGGGTCCCATGAAACGACCAGAGAACAGTGTCATCTTTGTTACAGAGTCCACGATCAAAAATAAGAATGGCTTGTCCAACCTGATGTCGTTAGTCCATGACGCAAGAAGTTCGAATGCAACTTCTGTGAATATGTAATCGATAAATCAATTATTCGATTCATTCGATCGATGAATTATTCAAGTTTTAATGAAACACTTAATATAGATTCGTGACAACAAAAGATTTTAAGAGAACAAACTTTCTTCATACCTGTATCGGCAGCAGCTAATGTTCCTTCTTCGCCTACCTCTATTTTAACGTTTTGCAATATACTTGTTACTCTTAGAGGACCGTTGACCGCGGCTCTACTCAAGTTGGCAGTAGGTGTGAATATACTTTCGATGCCCAACTGAAAAAAATCGGAGTGTACATAGAAAATTACAGCGCATCAAGATTTATAAGAACAGGGTCACACTGTACAGTAATTCGTTTTCTACTATTCTTGGTACTCACACGTTGCAGCGCAGGCACTAAATTAAGAGTATTTTGAATAGTGAATTTCGGCAGGTGGATGTTAATGTTTCTCTCCTTGAGGCTGGCTAATATCGCGGACACAGGAACAGTAGACAAGTCTTTGGAAAGTGCTCGCAGATACGGATCCTTCTCCCTCTTATTCGGCACGATTGTCAGCATCGACGTTTCGCCGTTCTAAATATTCGAACCATTGCAGCAAGAATTGCGATTATAATTTTTGGTAATTACAAGACAGCGGATCTTTATGCAAAATAAAGATGTTCTACCTGAATTGCAACAAACTGGAATGAAATAGAAATTTGTTTTCTCTCTTAATATGTTTAACAGGTTGAAGATAATATAGTATTTTTAAATTCTTCTAATATTTTGACTGTCTTAAATTGCAGCTATTCATTTTAGTCATAAATGCATAAAATCCGCTGTCTAGTAATTAGAGGTGTGCGAGAACTCAAAAATGTTGGGTCAGGACAGATTAAGAATTTGATGGTTCTCGAATGTATCGGAATTCCCAAGCAGATTCGAGTTCTCGCAGCCCCTTAATTACTTTGATCGTACCGAATAGGGAATTTCTATAATCTCAGCCTCTATGGAGGATATATAAGCGTATCGGTATGTAGACTCGTGGCTCATGAAATAAGTGTTGGCACACTCGCCGGTCGCAAGGTAGAAACATTCGAGTTTCGTTTTCTTTCTATCGAACGCTTTCAGCCAGGCTCCTTTGAAATAGATTACAGAAGTCAGCAGTAACTGCGTGTTAGGTGGAATCCCGGTAAGCACAGGCGAATGGAGTTGTCCGCGCGTTGCACGCCGGACAAAATCGTTAATTTTTTGCGCGGTACCCTGCGAGTCATCAAAGTTCACGTTTTCTACATTTGCGTGATAGTAGGTTTGCAAAGCGTCTTTGTAGCTGTCCAATACGTTCAGGTTCCTATTCACCCAGAAGCAAGTCGATACATCGATTTCCGTGCCGTTCTCCTTCCTCTGGAAACAGGGAGAAAATATTTAGGCATCATTCGGAATAGGGGCTTCTTTTTTCGTGTTCAGCAATTACATATATGATATTTGTAAAATTGCAATTACAATTATATATAAAAAATATACAAATATATATATATATATGTATAAAGAGCTCTATAAGAATCAGCCGATAGTAATTGCTGAACAAATTTGGTGTTGTACAGTGTAATCGTGAAACTATAAATGACTGATGATTAATATTTCTTGGTGTACCTTCAAGGATGCCAAAGTACGCTGCGTGGTTTTCCTTATCTGAGACTCGCTATCCGGTAGTCTCAATGCCGACACGATTTCCGCTTTCGTCTCTCCGCTGGACGCTTCCGTTAGCATCGTCAGAGCCGCCTTAATGCTGGCTGGTGACAATATCAAATTTCCCTGACGTTCTTTGCTCAAGGACTGCAATGATATTCATATTTGTTCGTCGATTGTTGTCTTTTATCTTCTATGTCTCTAATTGCATTATAATTGGTAGGGTGAGACACAGCACATAGTTTCTTACCTGCGTTAAATACGTATTGAAGAGATTGTTCCGATCATCGGCATTCAAGCCGGCCTGCAAGGCGTCTAGAAATGTGTTTACTATCTGTTTAATATCTGTCGCGAATCGTTTATTTATGATCTACTCCAAAAGCCCACGAGAGAAACAATCACCACAACTACAAGTCACAAATTTCTTTACTTGAAGAGAATTTCAAACGTACACATGCAGAACTATACACAGTCAGGCAATCGACTGAACCATTTATTTCCTTCATTCGCTACATTAAACTCGATTAACGTTAATTCGAAAGAGAAGTAAAAGAAAGAATTATTGTCAGGGAACTTTTTAGAGGCGAGATTGATCGGAGTCGGAGACAAAGCAAGGGATAGACGAACAAAAAAGTGTGTTCCCATCGATATTGTTCACCGACGGATATCCATAAAGTCAATTGCACCATGCGTCGAAAGAGATTAACCTGCGTTCGGTATTTCTGATCCGAATTTCGACTCGAAGTCTTGCACGACGGTCTGATTTCCGAGAGGATTCGTTACTCTGCCCATATAGAGGATCGTTCCCGTGGCTTCATCTTCGATGTAGAAGACGAACGGATGAGTCGCGTGGAACGATTCGTCTTCGATCTTGTTACCGAGCTCGACCTCTGAAAATCAACAATGTTTCATTAGCCGAACAACAGATAGAATATTAGAGAGACGGTAGAATGAAAAGATTACCAGTGGCCGCGTAAGCCGTGGTTCCATTCTCGTTCACCTCTATCCCAGCTTTCTGATAGATGTCCGTGACTTTCAAGTGTCTGGAGGCCCGTTTCGTTAAGGCTATTCCCGTCAAAGTAGCCGTGTCGTCGAAAATATCACGAATGCCAAGCTAATGCCGAGCAAATCGACGAATTAGGACAGTGACGTCGTTAGGAACATTCCTTCACCGGAACAAATTTTAACACTAAACCTACCACCTGCCAGTCAAACGTAAAACATTTAACCCGTTGCAGTAGGAGCTATTTTAACTCGAAAATTAAACATTTCTTCCTACCTAGAATAATTCATTTTATGGATATGAAATTGATGTAACACCTCCTCCAATACTTAAATATTTTAGTAATTGACCAGATATGAAATAAACAAAGTTTTGAATAATGGTGTTTAGCGGTGACTCTGAATCGCCGTTCGAATGCTCAGGGTTAATCGGTTAAATAAGCTCGGTAGATTTAGCGTTAACGATTTGCCCGGTCCATCGATAGCTTGTAATCGCGTTTAAATATTCTTCGAAAGAATCTTCGATACATTGAAAGAAAAGAAGGTAACGCGTTAAAGCCACCGTGGACCGGAAGAACAGAACCGCGAATCGATGTACCTCGCGAAGGATAGACTCCAAATGATTAGTGTACTCCAATTTGAACTTTGGAATGATGACGTCCACAGGTAAATCCTGCATGTGCCACATATGTCTCGTTAGCACAAACTGGTTGATATTGTTGGTGATCTTGTCGACTCCGTCTTCGGACCGCGGCAGCAGCAAGTACATAGCGAACTTGTGTCCCTGCAATTAGACAAAGCAAATGCAGTTTCACCGCTCTGCGTAATTCGCTAAATCATATCAAGCTGATATTTCGCGTACATCGTACGGTATACGCAGGATTTTTGCATCCAGTTCCGAAGATTCGATGTAATAGAAACGACCAACGGCGTGCATAAGAGGAACTTGAAGAGTCCTATTCGACCCTATATAAAACGCTCCGTTTCGAGTATTCTTCTCTGAGAAATATTTGCGATACCATGACCCCTTGAAGTAGATCGCATTCGTGATCACCATCAACGAGTTCTTGATCTTACTCTCTGGAAAATATGGTTGGGGTTTTTAACGTGTGTTTACATACATACGTGCGTGTCATTTCGACGCGCATTAATGCATCCTCATTTTAATGCGTATAATTTTTAGAACACTGATATTAATTTACGTATCGAGACTATGGTGTCTCGAATTTCGCGGTGGTTGGTACAACAAAAAATTTAAACATCTGAGAATTGTAGAATCGGCAAGAAAATATTAAAAACATATCAGCAACAGTAGTTGCTCCAGAATGCTGTTTTCTAACAGCTAAAAATGTTGCTATCCCAAAAGAATAAACTAGAGGGCTTTCAAATGAATTTTTCTATTTTATATACCCGTATTTTGCTTTCGAAAATTAGTAACTGTATCTTAAAAATGCATACGAATTAAAATGCGGATACGTTAATGTACGTGTTCTATTCCTTACCATCCTCCACCAATCGTTCTATATTTCCGTCGGTGATGTTGCTGACCCATTGGTTGATGTCTTGAACGATCGGTCGGGCGTTTGAAAAATTCGCGGTTTTCACATCGGCGCCGTAGAAAGTTTCCGCGATAGCCTGGTATCGTTGTCTGATCGATATGATCGCGTCGGTATAAATCCTCGTCCCGATGTTCACCTTGTAAGCCGGCGAATTAGCCTGCGAACCGGTTCAACAATTAATCCGCGGAAGGCAAATGGGACAATTTTTGTTTGAATTGCCGTTGTTTATCTTACACGAAGCGATCGCAAGATATTGGTGAATCTATCTCTGGTGGCAGTTAGAGTGGCAGGCAGTCGCATCGAGTGGGCGATCTCAAGGGCAGATTGCTCCTGCGCGCCCTCGTACAACAGGACCAGCGCGATTTTCAGCGAGATCGGCGACACGAGCAGATTGTCGGACTGTTTCTTGCTCAAGGCCTGGCGACGAAGGAAATCATCAGACTATCCGTACGGAAAGAGAGATATAAATAATTACCATGAATAACGACCAGTCGAATGAGGAGAACCGTTCTCCTCGATATGGCACAAAATCGTCTTCATGGATGTCGTCATGGTTCCCGTTCGCAAGACCGGTGCCACGAGTAGTTACGTTCGGAACGTTGGGAATTCCCGTCGTCGCGGCTTCGCATGACCCCGTCACAACCGTGGCAATTATCGTCACCAATCCTGCAAACAATACATATATGTATATATATTTTCTTCGAGGAAGCTTCGAGGCGATTCAATCCGAAGAATGGTCCACGATCGAAGGATCGATATACTCTATTTATTTTTTGTTTCTCCCGATAAATCGTGAATACACGATGCCAGAACAAATCGGACGAAGATCGGGAGGGACTTCTTACCCAATATATCGGCGTAGTTCATGGTCGCAGATCTTCTTTATTTGCCAGATAATTAAAGTTGATAACTGTCTGCCGGAGCGTACGCGCTCTTGCAACGATTCGACAACGCGTCGAGGCAGAATGGCAATGACGTTTTCGATCTCATCCAGCGAAGTTCACGAAACGGGGAACCGGTCGGTCGGCTTTATCCGTTCGTCTGTCCGTCCGGCCGTTAGCTGGTTCGTCCGTCCTCTAAATCGCGCACACAACAGAGGAGAAGCGATACAAGGCAAGGGTGGGCAAGGGGGAACCGGCTGTGTTCGGCAGGACGAATCAACGGGAAAGAAATGTCGAGGATGATTCATGGATACGAACGGAACGCTGTTAAACTGTTAACCGATTCCAGCTCTGTCGCTTATTCCAACGATACGCCGTCGTCGTCGTCGTCGAGGAAACACGGTTTGCGTAATCTGCTGGAACGTCGCCGTTAGCACGCGTATATTATCTTCAACATTAAAGACAACAATTCCTCATGTACGAAATTATTCTATTATGAAACGAACGAGTACAAAAAATGGCACATCTCTGACGGAGCTACACACAGGTCGTTTATTCATAACATAACACGGGTTCGGAAGAGGGAAAATCATGTTGTGTTCGGGCTATCGGACGTGTTTCTTCTCTCCATCCGTTTCGCGGCTTGCTGTTGCTTATCTGCGTGGCCGACGAGACCAAAATCGCTCCGGCCTTAGAAAAGCGCCGGTCAGCTCGGCTACTTGCTCCTGCGAAATAGAATCACCGATGAAGTCGAACGAGAACTATAGCCAATTCTTTATACTGGGAGCGCGCTTCGTAGCACATTCTTCGAGAATCCTATTAATAGATTTCTGGTAGCTTTTTTTCACGCGTATCTTGGTCGGACTCGGAAAAAAACGTGTTGTCGAGAATTAACAAGATAACAGCTTTAAATCAACATCGCTCGATTTCTTATACAGTAAACAGTATACAGTAAATCGCGATCTAGCTCCCATCGCCTGTTCCGAGCAGGTAGCGCAGGGAAACTATTTTTTTATGACTGCGTCGACCGCGCGGTAGCTCGAGCTTCTTGGACTCTCGCGGGGATGCTCCCCAGTAGAAGGAGTAGGCGAAGGGACAGGGAGGTAAATCGCGACTTTATTGTACATATGTTTGTAAAAATATAGATTCGAAAGATTAATAATTGCGTTACCTGGTCCTTGGCGAGGCCCGGGGAAGCTGATGCTGCAGATGGGGGTGAGCGCAGAGACGATGGTTGAAACTGCTGCCCACGAAGCATAACCATCGATCTGCGCACCGTAGATTTCGCTGGTGAACGAAAGCACGCTGGTTTCTACTTCGGTAACCCAGTAGGTCTGTTTTCGGTGCGGGAAAACCCGTAGAATGGGTTATCCTTCGTATCCAGTTTTCGCGGAAGATCCGCAGTTACGCGAGCTCCGAATAACTCGGATAAATATACAGTCTATGTAATTGTCAATTTTTGTAGATAAATTTGGAGGAAGTGGAATCACAAACGATATATTAGCTCCAGCGGTAATAGCCCTTGTAAATCCAAAATAAATGAAAAAAAAATGTTTTGAAAATTTTCACAAGCCATAAATGCATAAAAATCCGCAATCTAGCGATGACATAACAAATGTTGTTGAATTCTCTGATAGATCGCCAGCATTGACGTACATACGGGGAACGTTATTCTAGGGTATTCTAGCTACGCCAATGATATTGTCCTTGATTGTTCTTTTTCTGTTTCTGCAAGGAAGTACTTGGGGGCCTGGAGTTTCAAGAACTATTCAGAGATCGAGCGAAAATTTCTCTTGCCTCTGCTTTATATACTTGTAGAAGGGACGGAGAGGTATGCTTTGATTCAGTCCAGAAGATTTCTTTGCAGAAGAAACACTTGCATTGTAACACAAGTAAAAAATGTACAATTTCTTCGAATTTGGACATTATCCGCAGCTAAATTCGTATATAAAAATATTGATACACGCTGTAAGTTAAATAACGATTTCAGAACACGTTACAATCTATTGCCGCTGCGTTGCGCGATCAGAAACGATTCTTCTTTGATTTGCTCGCGTAATATCGCAGTCTCGTCTTCGCTACTGCTCGAGTGGTTTATTACATTTATCCTCCTATTTCGTTTTTTTCTTTTCTTCGTATTTTCTTCGTACCCTGCACCCCTCGCGCGCTTTCTCTTTCTCCTTTCCAATTCTTGCTCGGCTTTCTCCAGCTCAGACAATTCTTCGACACGAACCGATTCCTCGTCTTCTTCCACACAGAAGGTATCCTAAAAGAAATCCGGAAACAATTAATCAACAGGTTTTCTGATAAGTGTTGAACACTCAAAGCACCGTGCAACATTTCGCTTACATTTAAGTAGGATTCGTGAGATTGCGACACAGGCTGCGAATATATTTCGATGGTGGTATCGACGGGCCGCGGTTCCTTGAAAATGAACCCATCGTGTCTTTTCACAGGACTCCTGATTGTCTGCAAGTAGTGTGCTCTCATGTCAGAAGTGTCATGCATATTCTGCGTGTAACTGACAAAGTCCTCGAGATCTTGATCAGTCCCGGAACTTCCGTCGGTAGTGTCAGCCTCGTCGTTCGAGAGAACTTGCGCCTCGTCGTCGATGAACTCGTTCCTTGCTCTCCTCCGTCTTCTTTTACGCTCGTTGCTCAAAGAGGAAAGCGCCTTGAAACGTTTCGATCTCGCGCTATCGACCCGCTCGCTCTCGAAATTTTCTTTCACATCCTCGAAGAAATAACTGGTGTCGAACTCGACGCTTTCCTTCTTATCCTCGAAAAAGAAATTACTCTGTACATCAACTCTGTTCGTAGCTCGATCGTTCACATTCCTTGTGGAATCGCGCTTCAGGCTCAAGCTCTTCTTCACGCTCGCCAACTTCCTCGCGATACTGGTCCCGGAAGTAGACATTTTCGGTGATTTCTCAACAGAGATCCAATCGTCGTCCGAATCCCACGCTGGTAAACTACTCGCGCCTCCTTGGGATTTGGTCTTCTCTTCTTTGAACCAATTCGACGTGCCACCAGTTTCTACAGAGTCGCAAACCTCAAAATCATCGTTCCACACGTAGTCGTCTATTGCAAACTCTGCGTCGACTGTTTTCTTCTCCCGAAAATCTGAATCTCTTATGGCAGTCGATGTAGCCTGTTCAGTAGAACATTCCATCTCCGGCTCCTTCTGTTTAACGGAACATTTCATTTCTGGCTCAATTTGTTTAAACGAAGATTTCATTTCCAGCTGACTTTGTGAAATGGAAACGTTCATCTCCGGCTGAATTTGTTTCAAGGAACATTTCACTTCCGGCTCCTTCGGTTCAAAGGAACATTTCATTTCTGGCTCGATTTGTTTAAACGAATATCTCATATCCAGCTGACTTTGTGCAATGGAACATTTCACTTCCGGCTCGAAATCTGGAATATCGGCTAGGTCCGCGTCGAACTCGTCTTTGAACATGTCGTCATCAGACTCTACGGCCGTCGCTCGAGAGTCTGGATTTGAATTGATTAGAGCTATCTCGCTAATCGCTTGCGTTACGCTAAGCAAGCTCTTCTTCTCTATGTATGTGTTCGAAGTAACATTATTTTCAATTGCATTCTCGCTCCTGTTGGACGCTGTGAAACTACCGAATTCGACGTCCTCCACTTTCAGGCTCTTGATAGGCGTTTCGACGTCTTCAGTCTTACGATTACAGACATCATAGTATTTAGAGGATGCCTCTGCATCAGTTTCTGCAATCTGAGCGCTTTCAGCGCATTCAGAGTCGGATGTTTCGTTTAATATGTCCTCGAACGTACCTGGCTCAAAATTGTGTGAAACGAATGTGTTATTCGTTGCTACCTTTTCATCGTAATCTGTTCGTCGTGAAAGATCCCTGAAGTCTTTAATGAGACACACATTATTCTTGTTTTCTTTATCCTCTTCTTCGAATCCGTCGCTTTCGTTCGATTTGCTGCTGTCGTCAAGCAAGTCCTCGAACTTCGATTCTGCGGCGATGCAATCGTTGTACTCGATTTCTTGGATCGTTTCCATGAACACTTGGTCGTTGATATCATTATTAGCATCATCGTTGTTACGTAGCAAGCAAGGACTGCTTCTATAACCGATATCGTACTCATCCGAGATCATCTTTTCCTCTCGCTTTCGACGAACGATTTCGTCCAATGTGACTAGAGAATCGAGAATGCTTAGATCGGGTATCGAGAATTGAAAGAAATCTTTGTTCAGAGAAAATTTAGGCAGATACAAATCACTTATGTCATCCGTTTTCTTTATGCTCGTATCCTTCTGCGAATTTCTCACCGCGCACGTTGTAAGGAAATCTATCGCCGCGATATCGCAAGATAAAATCTTTACATCGTTTGGTTTTGTCATCTTGGAGACTTTGTTGTTCCGAATAGGTTCCATGGTCGGTACTTCGAAATCTTCGTCCACGACATCCTCGTCTTTTCTGCTTTGGAAGAAATCCATTAAAGATTTTGTTTTACCGCACTGCGACTCCGCGTTTGGTTCTAAAATATCCATGTTTGTGTTAAGTACATTTTTAGATTGTTGCAGCTACAAGAATAAATTCAATTATTTCATCACCTGTTGCTGCTGTCTTTTTAGAAACCTTTTTGCTTTTGGTCGATTTCTTGTCTAATTTTTTCTTCTCGTTCTTTCCTTTCACGGTTGGACTTCTTGGTTGCACGTGGATGTGCATCTTCAGACATTCCGGAATCATCGAGTCGGGGATCATACGCGGATTATCTTGATAAAGAGATGAGAGAATGTTGTCCGTATTTAATACCTTGTTATTTAGAGAATCTCTTCTGGCTATCGTTGTCTTTAAGGTCTGCATATATCATAAAAGTTTTCAATCCCTGTTTTAAACACAGGCTGTCTCAGCTAAAGATTTTCTAAGACAGCCTGTGCACATTTTACATGTTTTTAAACATATCAATTACCTCGTGTTCTCTTCCATCCGTAACAAGGATGATGATATGACCGTCGCGTTTTCGGCCGGTTCTTCCCATTCTTTGTACAAGCCGAGTAGGCGAATGTTGAGATATGTCGAAGCATATTATTAGATCGACTTCTCCGACGTCTAATCCTTCTTCTCCTACATTGCAAGATAATATTGTTAATATCGATACTAGGTTTACGGGATTGTTTATGGTAACTATGCAGTATGCTACAGTAAGATGTTGCGTACCTATACTTGTAGATATAAGAACGTTAACGCGATTATTTCGAAAATCATCTAACGCTTTTATTTGTTGCTTCTGTTTCTGTCCAGCTTGGCCGACGAACATCTGAGGTCTTATTAGTGGCCGGCATTGCAACAGTAAGACGTAAACCTCGCTGACGATGTCCCTATACTACGCAACACGTAAACTAATACACGTCTTTGTAATTTCTTCTTAATCTTAAATATTTCCAGTGCGAACCTCGACAAAAACTATTGCTCTTGTATTATCCTCTCCATTTTGATTCCTCTTGAAATGATGTTCGAGCAGTTCTTTCAATTTCTCGAATTTCGTGTGGCCGAATATGAGATTTTGCGGAATCTGGAAGTAAATTTCATATTACAGTCCGATAATATTTTGAAAAACAAACATTTCTTTTATGCAGACTGATTTCTACGAACTTCCGAATCTGGGGATAGAGTCTTCACATCCGGAAATTCACCTAGGTATCTTTCAATATTTTCGAGTAACTCTTGCAGGTGTATCTCCTCGTTCATCCAAAATTTATCGGAGTGATCTACCAATAACGAACGCATCAAAATTGTAAAACGTTGAAGCAACTATTTTAACCCTTGGCACTCGAACGGTGACTCTGAGAGAGGCGCCACTAAAAATTGCTGCACCATTATGTAAAATATCGTTTACATTATCAAATATATCAACGGGAACGGAAATATTCTAGGTCGGAAGAAATGTTTAATTTTCGAGTTGAAATATCTCCGAGTGCAAAGGGTTAATTCAATTTCCCGCGTTTTCTTACTGTGATAAAATTTCAGAAACGCTCGAAGACCGTCCCTGACCATTAGTTCGTACGCGTGATACATGGTCATCAATATATTTAACGTTTTCATGATTTGTCCATTATTTCCAGCCTTGTTTCCCTTCTTTTGAAATTCTTTCAGCAAATAAAATATCTACTGGACAGAAAAGAACATTTCAACAATATAGACTTTAGTTATAAATAATAAATCTATATATATAACATCATAATTTACCCTTCCTTTAGAAATATTGGCTGTATGTCCACGAAGAACATTGCTCTGAATTAAAATTCTGACGTGCCGGTCCATAATGGAAATATATTGCTCTTTATACTCAGTTAATTCATTATTGAGGGGCACCACAATTATATCAACTTTCCTTTGGTTGATATATGGAATAATATCGGGAGAAGTATCATCTCTTAATTCTATGTGAGCTATACACAAGTTTTGTATCACCTATAAAGAAACTTGTAGAAAATTTTAGTAACTCACGGCGAGTGTTTATAATAATATGAACATTACCTCATGAACATTGTCAATTTTATTTCCTGGTGTAGCCGAAAGGGCTAGTAGCCTGTAGTTTCTATTTTTTTCATTTAATATTTTAATACACTGCACAGAAAAATAAAGGTTTAATATTTTGTCTACAAAAATCAAAAGGCGATAATCTCATTTCCAGGTTTGCAAAGGTGCAGCCTAGATTGATCTTTTATCTAGTACTTTTAACTACTGAAAAAGCCCATCTTTGCATTATTGAGAAATGAGTAGACGCATCCCGCACCCTTGCAATCCTGGAATCGAGTCTATCCCCTTAAGTAAAATAATTAGTACTGTTAAGTCATTCGTTTAACTGAGAATACCTCGCAATAAGAATGCTTTCCCAAGGCTCTATGAGCTTCGTCGATGACTACACATTTCACTAAATTAGCAGGCACAATATTCTTTTCGAGGTCATTGTGAAAAACCTGAGGAGTAGCGAATATCACTCTCTGTTTGCACCAGGCTACTTCACGTTGCTTTTGATTGACCGCTCCTGTAACGTCGCGTCGATATAGAGAAGTTAAGAAGCATTTTCCAAATTGCACATCATCTATTCCATACCTGTAAGTTCGATAGTCTCCGCGGTAGGTATGCCCATTACATTGTGGCAGGCAAAAATTTGTTGCGCAACCAACGGTTTCGTAGGCGCCAAGAATACAACTTTTCCGCAAGGATACCATCTCCAAAAATTATACATAACAACCGCAGCGATAAATGTTTTTCCCAATCCTGTTTGCGAGTCAATAGAAACATGTTGTTAATAATTTTTATACAATTACTTTTTTCCATTGATCTTTTAATCTTACCAGTTGGTAAACAAACTAAAGTATTGCAATACAATGAAGCTTTGACTACGTTAAATTGATAATCTCTGACAGGATAATTCTCCGGGTATATCCACGTTTTTCCAGCCGACAGATCGAATCCTTTTGTTCCCGGATCGGACGAAATTTGGAGATTTTGTGACAGCTCCATTTCCAAAAGTTTCTCCCCATCTGACTCGTCTTATTTTGAAAATCGTAAATCAGAAGCTTGTCTGCGCATCGTATTCGCTATAATGAAAAACAATTATACAAATAAGAGACGCCATCTAGCGACGTCAACGTACTACTAAGCAGAAACCAGGATCCGTAACAGACGTCGCGTGTAATGGGACTTTTTGTCCTGGGTTCAAGGGGTCCTTTTAGGGCCCCCGTACCATTTTAGTATCACACCCGACGTTACCGACAAGGTGCAAAGTTAGATTTGTTAGTAGGAATCGAGTATCTTGTATACTTTATTCCAACAACGAATGCTTAACGGAATTTGGCGGGAAAAATTCATACGGCGCGTATATTCGAATGATGTGATAATATATCGTCATACATGTTACGCATACAAGTATCTTTATGTGTGTCATTCTATCTTGTTTAACTTTCGATTACTCGCACTCCACTTTCTATGTAACTGGTTACATGGAACTTTACATTGCTCCAACATAAATAAATTTTTACTCAATGAAATGCTAGTGTGGCCGACACCTTTGTTTACGCTTGAAACACTAAATTTCAAGTTTTGATATTGTAAATATATATGCGAGTAATTCAAAGTTAATTGTATAGCTCGAAAAAAATTTACTCCAGCAGTCTGTGCTATGTATTAGCTCGAGCGCGTTATTGCAGATGGCAATACTAGTTCTTTTTTAAAGACTACTACATAGTTGCGGTAATTATTACACTGCGGATCTTTATGCAAAATAGAAATGTTGTACGTTCGTTGCAAGACACAGAAATGAAATAAAAATAGGCATCTTTCGTTGATCATTTTGAAATGTTAAAAGTAACGTGTGGATATTCTTAAATTCTCTTTAATCTTTCGACTTTTTTAAATTGCGCCTCACTCACTTTTGTCGTAAATGCATAAAATCCCCAGTCTAGTAATTACGAAGACCACAATTGTCAATGCATAGTATCCATTAAGGCTAATTCAACAAATAATCTGACATAATTAGAGAAATACGTTTAATCGCAATTTGCGTATTCTTTTTCTATTGTTTTTCGTTCTAGAATAGTTGAAAAGTAAAAAATACAATGTGTATACCGTTGAATATCACGACACGATAGAAGAGTTTCTTATTTCCCGGGTGATAACACACGGGTTATCTGAGCGGATTAAACGACTAAAATGTACGAGTATTGGAAAGAATAGCTTCTGATTAATTAAAAATTAATTTATTGTACTTAATGATATACAGGAAAGTATGCGACTTGTCGGATCGAGTGAGCATATAAAACAGTTGATATACGTACACATAATCATCGTTATGCAACTATCAGACGTACACAGGTGTTTAATAAAAATAAACTAAAAGCACAAATAAATTGGACTAGATCTCTCTAATTAGGACGTATGATTTGTCGATAAATGACTATTCAATGCAGCTTTGTGGGCAAACTTTTTCAAACAGATCAGACACTCGTGCGTTTTCTCGTTAATGTGCACCGATAAATGCTTTTTCAATGTCGCTTTATCCTTAAAGATTTTCTGGCATGCGCTACATTCGTATGGTCTTTCACCTGCGTGGACTAATATGTGGCTGTTCAATGTCGTCTTCTGGGTAAATGCCTTGTGACAGACGTAACATTCATATGGTCTGTCGCCGGTGTGGCTTAGCATGTGTTTCCGCAACGAGGATTTCTCCTTGAACGTTTTCTGACAAATGTGGCACGCGTGCCTCTTGTCACCAGTGTGTATTAGCATGTGAGAATTCAGTCTAGTCTTCTCTCTGAAAGCCATCTCGCAAAGTTCGCAGGCGAACGGTTTCTCGCCGGTGTGTATCAGGGTGTGCCGATTGAGGTCCGATCTGCGTGTGAAGATTTTATCGCACACTTTGCAGTCGTACTGGCCTCCGGTGTGCAACAACATGTGGCTGTTGAGATCCGATTTTCGCGCGCAAGCTTTATGACAAATGTGACACTCGTGCGGCTTCTCGCCCGTATGCACCAACATATGGGAATTCAGTTTGGCCTTCTCCCGAAAAGTCATTAGGCATTCTTTACATTCGTACGGTCTCTCACCGGTGTGCACCATCGTGTGCCGGATCAGTTCCGATTTCCTTTTGTACGTTTTCTCGCAGATATTGCACGCATGGGGTTTCTCGCCGCTGTGCGCCAGCATGTGATTGTTCAACGCCGTTTTCTGCGTGAACGACCTGTGACACATGGTGCACTTGAACTGTTTACTTCCCCCGTGCAACATCATATGCGTATGCAATTTCGTCTTTTCACGGAAGGTCACGAAACATACGTCGCATTTGTACAACCTCTCCTCGGTATGCGTGAGCACGTGCCGGTTCAAGCTGAGCTTCTCCTTGAAAATCGCATGACACACGTCGCACTCGAATATTCTATCCTCCGCGTTGATCGACTGATCGTTCTCGGAGTCTGGTCGCTTCATGTACGCTTCCTGTAACGCCTCGGCGTCGTACGGCTTTTCCAGTACATGCATCTGCATATGACTACGCAAACACCATTTGTAAGCGAATCTTTTCTGACAAACGTTGCACTCCAGCGGATTCATTCCTACATGGGTCAACATATGGGCATGCAAGCTCGAACTGTCTTGGAAGTTCTGCTGGCAAACCTCACACTGGCTCCCGCTGCAGTGCATTCTTAAATGCGTAACCATGGAGTCGTTGTTCAAAAACCACTTCTTGCAGATAGAACATTGGATTTTATAAAACTTGGGTTGCTGTCCGTTCGTGCAAAAACTGGGGTGTTTATCTGTGTCTTGTGGCTGCGTGAAATTTGCATTGGCCAAACATCTTTGTATACCTCCGTCCTCTTTGTCACAGAGATTGGCGTTAGCGATATGAGCCGCCCAATTCGGATGACTGCTAGATTCGCCGTCCAATTCCAATTTTACCTAGAATCAATGCTTTCCGTTGAATTTATCGATTCCAGTCGAGAAAAAACAGAGAGATTGGTTGGCAGATAACATGGACATTTACCATTTCATTAGAAAAGTCAACTTCGTTTTGTTCGATAGGTAAGAATACCTTCTCGAATGTACCGGAGCAGATGTCCTCCATGTAGTCGGGATCAAATCTATCGCCAGGTTCTTCTTTAAGTACAACGCTTACAATGTTTTCGTCCTTAAAGTAAGGTTTTAAGTTAGAGTCCTTGCGATAGCATTGTATTGTATGGTGCTGCTGTTTCATAGAAAACGTTTACCATAACCTGACTGTCTATGTTTAATGCATCCATCGGTTCATCTTTCACTTTAACATCTCCCATTTGCTACACTTTGTTCTGAAAGTGAAATCGTTTTATTCGATCGCTCACATCTTGTTCGTCTTCGCGCGAGGAACAAGCTACGCGTAGAATAAAGCGAGGAAATCATATTGCACAAGACTGGTCGCACGGTCAATATCATACACCGTGCCGTGTGTAACCTTAAATCTGATGACGCGCTGCCTCGAGAAGCAAAAGAAACGGGAACGCATCAACTTCTCGCATTTACGAAGCGCTCCGTTTCGCGACAAATTTACTTTTTTCGTTGTTGCGGTCGTGATAGTCGTCAACGAAACAATCTTTCTGTATTCTATACTTACAACGAGGATCATACATCTCACTCGTTTAGCAAAACCCGCATATCGAGACTTCTCAATTCTCTCCCTTATTTCTTCCTAAATAATCGGATTACTCGTACGTTTCGACTATAATTAGCGTACGGATATTTTTTTTACACAAACGAATCAAATTCGTCTTTACTGTTCGATCGATTTTCTTATGTATCAGAAAACTATACTGGTCTCTCCACTACACATGACAGGCATACGTTACATCAAGTTACATAAATACCATGCATCTATACACGATTATATACACATATACGTATAGGCGCATACGTAAACTCGGTACTTGACCATACCTCCGTACAATACATTATACACACGGAACTCGATGAGTTGAATGATCGCGATCGATAACGAAACTCTCATAGTGCATCTTTTATCCGGAGCTGGGTAAAATTGCATTTTAAATAGTAAATAGTAAATAATATAAGAAATATTTTATTTAGTATGCAGTCATTTTTGAAAATAGTATTTTACATATTTTAAGAATAATGGAAATATTTGTATATTTTGTCTTTATTTTCAATTTTAAATATTATTGCTGATAATATTTTGATTCGAATACAATACATTCATGATTAGACTGCGGATCTTTATGTATTTATAGCTTCTTAAAATGTTCAAAAATTGTTAAAATATAAAATTCCACAGAATTTAGTAAGATTTTTATTTATTTCAGAACTACGAAATACGAAGACTACTACCATTGGAAATAAGATTTTACATGATTCCACACTTTCTTAAATTTGCCTACAAAAATTGAAAATTGCATAAACATCTGCAGTCTATTCATATGAGTATAGAAATAGTTTCCTAATGATCATCAACAAACAAATACAATTTGGAAAGTTTTGGAAAATACATATTAAATTTTAATACAACACGCACATCTTATACATTCACATCTCAAAATCAAATCATAACAAATTTTACGAAAATTAGACGGGGTGACCAAGGTACCCCATGTTAGCCAAACTTTGTACGTTATTGACGCTAAAATTTTCGTGCATGCGCGTGGAAAGCGCACAATATCCCATCACTGAGTGGACACAAGTGGGCACGGGGATAAAGTGGAATTAACAGTGATCTAACATACCAACATCGCTAAAAGTTCCGTCTCTATCTAAATAGAATATTTGCTCGTGAACCTACGTAAGATTGCGTCAAAGTCATTCGAAGGTCATAGTTTACCGCGTCATTGAACTTGTCTATGAAGTTAAAAAATATATGGTGCCATTTAAAGATCGTCGATGACCTTGAAAAGATCTTGAAAACGATAACAATCAGAAGACTTTTTTATATCACCATATTTGCCACCTACTTTTCTCTCTAACATTTTCTTCTATCTTCAAGCCTAACGGAGCTATTTAGGTGTTCTTTTTTGTGAATCACCTGGTATATGTATATTATTGTATATGAACATGAACTCGTCCAAACTGACAGACACAGGTAGAGAGAGAAATTAGTGAGCTCTTATTGAATGAACTATCCGATCATTGGAACTTTCAATTCTACTGTATTATATGTATAGTCATAATTAGTGAAGAAAACGTATAAACGAGGCAGATCCACTAGCGTACAAGGTGATTTGCACATCTAACAGAGGAGAAAAAAGAAAAGGACTTTTTGGGAAGTTGGTCAGCTATATAACTGAAAATGTTGATCGAAGCGCCATCGATCAACGAATCGACTTCTATACAATAAAACCAGAACATACACAGAATTAAACAAATTAAATCACAACAGTTTGTAATAATGCACAAAAAGTATTATTTCATGGAATGAGTTCCTTTCCTATTTCGGTATCTCTTTGCGTTATTCGCGTCGAGATAATTGACGAAGATACCGAAGAATCGAATGGTAAACATGTTTCTAATCTGTCTCTTTAGAACAACAACCTTTCACTTCTCTTTTTAGAACTCCGTTTTGATTTTGTACGAAATTATTCTGATAAGTCTGTTTACAACTTTGTTTTGAGGTTATGTGCCTTGTCATGACACTGTTATTCTTTCTTCGTATCTGTTTTTCTTTGTTAGAATATGGATAAGATACGGTCTATAAGAAATTTTATCGTATAAACATCGATTGTTAAATAAATGTGAAATGTACAGAAGATTTTATTTCTAGATATATCTAATAATATTTAAATATTTTGATCAAGTTCACAGATGTGTATTATTTTTTAATATTGTGTTATCAGTCATTTTTAAAAGATTACGAAAATAAAAAACATACCCTTTGCGTCGTTTCATTGTGGATTTTATAATTCAGGAGCAATGGCAGCCAAGATGAGAGGACGTAGAGAACTAACCAGAATAAATATGGAGAACTGCACAAAACTTACTGACAAGCCAGACTTATCGCATCCTTCTCAAGGAACTAGTATGTCTGGATCTACTTCTAGAGCTAATTCCGAAGAAGCTACTTACGATAATTCAGATATGGCTGGTGCGAGTGCTTGCGCTTATGACCAAATCAATTTTATTTCTGGAAATCCATTTGTCGAAGTGACCAAAGGGATTATACATTTGTACAAGGAGAAGTATGTACACCTTGTTATTGTTTTCTTATTATTGATTACTGAAAATAACGTGTTTATTATTATTTTATAGTAAATTAACAGACATAAGTCAAGCAGCAGAACGTACTCAGACTATCTGTATTCTAGCAGTCCCAGCTACGATGACTTGCCATGATCTTTTAAGATTTACGGCGCCTTGCCATCAAGACATGAAACATTTTAGGATACTTAGAGATGGTAGCCCTAATCAGTATATGGCTTTAATTACCTTCAAAACAGCAGTAATTATAATTACAATTTTTCCTTCAAATTTCTATCATACTAAAGATCGCAAAGATGTATATGTTTAAAACAAACAAAAATATCAATCTCATATTTATTTGTGAAATTGTTATATTCTAAGCTAACACTTGTAAATTAAGAAGATATGTTTGCATCAGTATTCTGTAGTATGATATCTATTTATTGTATCACTTCTTCATGTATCATTGTATCATGATGTTAATGTCCGAATGACATTTCAGAATGCTGCAACAGAATTTTATGGTTCTTTCAATGGAACTCCATATAATTCCTTCGAACCAGATGTTATATGCCATATGGTGTTTGTGTATAGCGTAGAAGTGACGGATAATGCGATGCCCCTATCTGGACACACAGAACTACCGCTTTGTCCTGTGTGTTTGGAAAGAATGGACGAAAGTGTAGACGGAATTTTAACAATTCTATGTAACCATACGTTTCATGCAAGTTGTTTAGCCAAATGGGGAGATACTTCTTGTCCAGTTTGTAGATACGCTCAAAGTCCCGAGTCACTTGCAGACAGTTATTGTATGGAATGCAGTACGTAAAATTGACTTGACTTTCGTTAAAACGGGAGAAAGTGAGAATAATAACAACAATAAATATATTTTTTCAGATAGTAGTGAAAGTAACGATGCTTTGTGGATTTGTTTAATATGCGGACACATAGGTTGCTCGCGATATCATCAAGGACACGCGTTTCAACATTATCGTGAAACACAGCATTGTTATGCCATGCAATTGGGAAATAACAGAGTCTGGGATTATGTGGGAGATAATTTTGTTCATCGATTATTACAGAACAAAGATGGAAAAATGGTTGAAGGCGGTCCTACGGCAACTAAAGCTGAAGGTGCTGCGATGGAAGAGAAAGTAGATTCTGTACAGTTGGAGTTTACTTATCTTTTAACTTCGCAATTAGAAACTCAGAGACAATACTTTGAAGATAGACTTTCCCGGATAGAGCAACATTCTCTTGTACAAACTGCAGAGCTACGAGACAAATTAAGCCAAGTATCGGAAGAGAACGGCAAAGTTAAGGTAACTTCTTATTTTTAAAAAGTAATAAATTCAAAGTTCCATTTTCGTATTGTATGCTTCAGGAGGAATTGGCAACACTCAGTCGTGAGAAACAAAATGTAGAGAAGCGACTACAACAAGTTAGTAATAAGTTAGCGCAAGTACAATCGGAATTAACTGAAGAAAAAGAGCTAAGGAAAGCGTTAGAATTGAATCAGGTGTCCTGGAAAGATAAATATCAAACTCTGCAAGATGAAATGGCTGAATATAAGAACACTAAAGAAGCAGAAGTAACAGATTTAAAGGAACAGGTTCAAGACTTAATGTTCTACATTGACGCTCAAAGGAAAGTGGAAAGTTCGGAATTAAGGGAAGAAATAGCAGCAGGTCATATAATGATTCCAGAAACGTCTGGCACTGTTAAAAAGAATGCTCGGCCTTCTAAATCTCGCAAAAAACGCTGATGTTATTATTTGATATAATATATATATATTAATTAAAATTTAAGTCTCGTATAGGAATCGTCGAACCGTACCTTTTATGATTTTAATTGTATTATAGTTAAAACATTTGCGGCGAGAAACTTCAAAGTTAACTTATTCATTTGAATAAATAATGGCGTAGGAAAGGAAACAAAACAAGTAATATAAAAGACCAAAATTTATAATCGATAATAGAACTTTTCGAAACGAATGATCTAAAAGTGTTCTTTTATTTTATGAAAGTATGCGAAGACAATGCTTTGAGACTTACTGTTTTGAAAACAAGAAGGATACATGAAATGATACATATTTTAAATATAAATTGATGCCTAGTATTTATGCGTATGTGGAAAATTTTGAATTTTTTCTTTTTTTATACTAAAAAAAAATAAATGAATTGCGTATAGAGTTGTATTTATTATTTCCACCAAACTGGTATTTCAGAAATTAAAATATGATCGTAAAACTTAAACTTGTATTGCTATCTAGTATATATATATCTAGTATATATATATCTAGTATATATATATATATATATATATATATATAGTGTTAAACGAAAAATTACAATCCTCGTGTGAAAAATCTGTTGAATTGTCTATAACCGGCGAGTACTTCGAACAAATACGATCTCATAAGTATTGACTCTTAAAATATTTATATAAATAATCGATGAAAGTTAGTGCAATAATTGGAAAGTATTTAGTAAACTGTTAATTGAATGACCATGTGATACATATACATATACATATATATATGTATATATATATATATAAATGTGTATTTGAACTTGAATAAATTTCTTTTACTTACAAAGAAAAACGTATTTTCACCTATCTACTTTGTATAATGCAAGACAGATTGTTAATTCTTTAGTCATATTTGAAATTAGCAGCACGTTTACCTTATAAATACATATATTGAAATTCTTTAACGACTTCATCGTGAATACAACTCCTTTCAAGTTGGAGCAATTCGGAATGCACTTCAAAACTCCGTAGAATCTGTAGCTTATTTGTACATACTTTCATGCCCCTCTCACTAATATTATCATTCGCTTTTGCATGTCAACTATTTCACCGCATTTTAAACTTAGAAACAAAGGGTTAAAACAGTACTAGCAAATAAAAATGCAAAGAACTTATTTAAAAAAGTACCTCAATACATAATTTTTATTAAGGTATACACATGTTGCTGATTTATAGTTTCTTTTTATGGTAATAATTATCCTATTTTATCCTCATAAGAGTACGAGTTGCTTTTTAGACAATTATTAATTTGCCAACAAGAATTCGCTGGCTCTGTTATAAAATAAAATGATATACATATTTACATTATCTACAATCGCATTCAGTAGGGAATGCACATATGTTTTTTGTTTTATTTTTTAACTAAACGATTGCACATTTGGACGTCGATGTTGGTCATGTGTGTAAATAATACGCTCAACATCCGAGAGTATCGAAAATTGTTATATTTAACTAGGACAAAACGCACGGTTTCCTTCTATCTTAGAAGAAATAAAAACGTGTGATTGTACATTAAGAATCTTCGAAGATCATTTATGAAATAACCATTAACAAATAAAAACTCAATACGTAGGATATAAATAGATTGGCTAAAAAGTTTTCATGCAAATTTCGTTCAGATTCGTAACGGTTTCCACGGTAAAAAAAGAAGAAGAAAAAAACAGTTTTCACAACAACAACAACGCATCCTAACCGCAGCTCAACAAAAAATTTCAATACACGATAATAACCCAGCGCTTTCTTTTCGTTCATATTGCTCTCTTGAAATTCTGTGACAACAAACAGTCACAAACACTTCACATAATATAAGAGTCAAACGTTAAGATACTTGACATAGTATACTTGATTATTTTGGTTGAACACGAATTTGCTTTCGTGAAAATTTTCGCACACACGATCCCACTTAAGATTAAAAATCTTCTTACAAGCATACACGTCCCTATTATACTACGTTTACCTGGGAGAGCAATATGAGGAACCAACATCGATCAGTCTTGGAATTACAATTAGCAATAAAAATCATTACATTTTGCAAAATATATAAATATAGAAGAATAATAACTAAGATCCGTAACTACCTTTGTGATAATTAATAACGCTAATTATCATATAGGGCCTTGCGCGTCGTAGAAATCAACGCAAATAAATACGGGCCTCTCTCTGTCTCTCGCCACTTCGTCGCTTTCTCACATTCAATGCCAATGCATAAAACCACAATATTCATGCCTCGTGTAAAATAGTTATCGTAAAAAAATCTTGTTGTTTTCTTTTGTTTCGTATAACGATCAACACATAAAAAGTGCTTAATGACTCCATTACATTGATCAATTAGTTCATTATTATCTAATAGTTAATTAGTGTAAGTTGGCAAAAGCATCTCATCGTATAGGCTTCCTTTTACGGAAGTTGCTCAGATCTCCAGACAATATGTATCAGTTAATATTACTTACAAATTTTCTTATTATCTTAAGTAGTTACAGTCTCGAGTCATTGTATTTTAGCAGACTATTCGACGAAAATTTCATGAATTAGAATGTCCCAGACGAGGTACACATAACGCAAAAACCGTCTTCTTCGCGAATAAGACAAATTAAACTTCTATTACACGATTGTTGATGTATCTAGCACGACACAAATTATGCTGAACTCAAGTTTAAAGTGCCTACATTAAAATACTTAGTACATAAGAGAAAAAACGAACGAGACCTTTAAAATGAGAAAAGAGCTATAGAATGCCTACGTTATACATACGATAAAATTTTTTCCATTTTGTTATTCTTGCCTTTTGTGCTAAATTAGTATTCCCGTTAGCGAAGAAAAAGTGAAGGAATATTATTAGATAAGAGAGAGAAAAAAAAACAACTAAAAAATAAAAGAGTTAGACAAAGTATCGTAACGCAATACTTCTTTAAAAACGTCGATATTGACTAAATGAATGAAAACTCTCGTTCGTTTCGATTAATTTTCGGTATTTACAGGCTCTCGCGCATGATGGATTCTAACATGCTTGTTATGGTTCGATTTCGTACCGCTTGACTTCCCACAAATATGACATGTATATGGTCTAGCGCCCGAATGCACTCGCAAGTGTTCCTTCAGATAGTACGATCTATGAAATGTTTTGTTGCAAACATCGCACGTGTATGCTTTATTCTCCTCGTGCTCTTTGACATGCCTTAGACAATTATACTTTCGTATAAACTGCGCTCCGCAATAGTTGCAGGTATAAGGACGCACGTTCCTATGAGAATTCATGTGAGCGGTATAATCGCTGTGCCGGTAAAATGCGGCACTACACTGATTACACTTGAAAGGTTTGGTGCTACGGGCAGCGTGTGTCCATTTGTGCAATTGTAAGTTCCACTTAGTACTAAACGCCTTGGAGCAAACTTGACATTCATATGGTCTTTCCCCGTTATGTACTCGCATATGTACTGCTAAGGAAGATCGCAAATAAATACACTTACATATAGGACATTCAACGTTTTCGCTCTCCCTTTGAGCATCCGGAACGAATCTTCTGTTGTGGGCACGACGCATGTGTCTGGTCAGACTGGCCATATGAATAAATCTTTCATTGCAATACGTACACGCTTTGGGCTTGTCATCGTGTGTCTCTTTATGCCATGCCAATTTTTTCTTTGTATGGAATACTTCGCCGCAGTGGCATATATAATCCTTTAATTTCCTTTTTATGTTAAGATGATGTCTATTCTTGTGTTGAGTCAAATTTGAATATCTACGAAATGTTTCATTGCAAAGATTGCATTTAACAGGTGCATTTCCAGTATGTCCATTGGTATGCTCGTCCAACTTCTGTTTCGTTAAAAATGCTTTGTCGCAAACGGTGCACGGGAACGGTTTTATCCCTAAATGTCGTTTCATGTGTAACTTGAAGTTCTGTTTCCTATAAAAATACTTTCCGCATTGACCACACTCTAACGGATGTATTTTCAGATGTGCATTGAACAACAAAACCGAGGGAAACTCTTCTTGGCATATCTGGCACTTGGTACTGTCACGAACTCGTTTCGAAGTTTCCGTGAGATGTACTCTTTTATGATGTAGCTGTAACGATTTTTCACTACTAAATCGTTGATTGCACAGAGTACAAACTACCTCAATGTTTGACGGTAACACTAAGGTTTCAATCTTTTGATCAGGTTCTACTTTCGCAGTTACGTCTGATGATTGCGGCGGTTGGAGTTGATGTAATAGCGGTTGTTGATGATAAACTTGTTGAACATGTAAACCTGGTACAAAAATATCCTCAAATGCGTTCATACGACCGTCTAGCAATTTGATATCTTTCACCTCAGGTTGATCTGTGGAATCTCTGCTACTACTAGGTCCAGCTTCTTTGTGCGTAGTAGTACTGTGTACCCTGCGTTCTTTCGGACAATCGAATACCTCGGGACAATGATAACACTTGAATGTTCGTTTTGTTGGAGTTTTTCTATCTCGATCTAGGAATAAACTCGATGTGAAATGCGTAGCTAAAGATCTACTGTCTAATAACGGTCCACTAATTTCATTGTCTGATCCTTCGGATTCTTCCCAACTCTCACGGGCCATCAAGTCATAAGAAGTTGACATACGCGATGACTCCTGACCAGCATACAGCTATGTACACAATAAAATTCATCTTTCAATGTAAACATAATTAGAGCAATAAATAGTGTATTAAAATTCTTTTAAAATATGGAGATTACACTTAAAAATACGACGATTTACACTAAACCGTACCACTACTGGTCAAATGACTGGTTTTACATTTTTTATCTTGTAATTATTGAAATTATGAAGAGGCTTCTATTAGAAACTATTAAATAGATTTATTCATGCAGGCACATATTGTTATAAAAATTGCGAGAGATCAAAGTAAATTCAGTGTTATAAATTTTATAAAACAATGTATACAAGTCACAGTTTGTGGTCGGTACAGTTAAAACATTTAGTAATAAATAGACTGCGGATCTTTATGCAAAATAGAAATATTTTGCGACGATTGTGGGCAGCAGAAGTTAAATAAAAAGTCACTTCATCCCTTAATAGATTTTTTACATTGAGAACAACGTAACAATATTCTTAAATTTTTCTAATCTTTCACTGTTTTATATTTTACCCAGTCAATTTCTTCATAAATGCATAAAAATCTGCAGTCCAGTAATAAATAATGTCCTAAGGGAACTTAAGTAAGATAATACCAAGAGAATTAATTCCTAAAATTACTGATTAAATGAAAAATAAATTATATACACACCTGCCAAGCAGATGGTTCTGTGCATCCGTTGCTTTCCTGTTCCGATAATTCACCTCTAGGTGGCATAGTTTCATCGGCTCTCATATTAATACTCTTTACTTCTTCGTCTACGCCTACTCCACCTTCGCTGCTTGCCATAGACTGCTGACTGGTTGCACTAACAGCTTTTTGTGAAGAATCACTTATAAATGTACTAGGAACTAAGATCTGAAGCCCATCAAATTCAAAAACATTCATTGGACCTGCATGGGCGTCTTCGTTTAAACTAAGTAGTTCCATCGATGGCTTTTGTATAATTGATTTAGAGGAATGGAAACTCTTTGAGTCAGAACTACTCGCAACATCTATAGATTCTGACAGATTTACAAGATTACTTTTATTTGGTGTGCTAGTATACGGTTCATGCGACGACGACAATGATTGTTGCGAAATTGTGGGAAATGAGCTCACATGTTCAGTTATTACAGATTGATATGCTGAATTTCCTTCTATTTTCTTCTCGACAGTTTCATTCAAAAACGTTTCTGTCTGATCTGTCTTTACATCTTGTTCCATAGAAGAGCAATCGATAGGATCTTTTTCTGGTGTTGCGTCCATTGCTATATTACTTTCTTCATCGTGACTTATACCATTATCTATGTGACAAAATGAATGCACAGAAGCGGGTGAGCACGGTTTACTGAGATCCTTCCTCACCCTTAATACAGAAATACCACTGCTCACAGATAATGGAGTATGCGACCTAACATTATCTGGGCTCTCCCCATATTTAACAAAAGGTGTATGAGGACTCTGGATTTCTTCTATTTCCATATCTGCTTCGTCGAAGTTGTCTTCCGTTTCATTTTTCTCATCTTCATAATTTTCTTCGTCTTGCAATGCGTTTGCATCAAAACCAATCGGATAAGAATTAAGGTTTTCATGCGAACCCAATACCGAACGAACAGAATAGGTCGAACGACGAATTTCTGATGGCATAGGCGATGCAGGTGCAGACAAACTGTTTTTATAACGATACGAAAGACTTAAAATCTTATCTTCTTTACTATCTATATCGATTTCTGAACTTTCACTAACTTTTATTTCTAGATCGGACTCACAACTGTTATCGAATTCACTGGAACTGGTAGCTACTATTTCATGAATTACGCTTTCTGCTCTTTCTGGAGAAGAAGAGGGCGGATCTTCTCTCTGCTCTTCCTCTTTCTTTTTCTCATTTTTATTGGTAGATTTCTTATGCGATTCGGTATTGATCTCGTTTTCCATAATGGTGATTAAAAGACGTTCTAATTGTTCTACTTCAGGTTGAGCTGGGTCTTTAGTTGCACTTTCTACAGGTGTTTGAGACAAGGTACCTTCGATTTCGTTTACTTCTGTGCAAGGAACTTTCTCTGTAGTTGTTTGCTCAGCTTCCTTTTGCGTTGCCATTGGCGATGCTTCGGGCATACTATCTTTATTATTATCATCTTCGTCTTTGTACATGTGTACATATTCTTGCGCATCCGAGGATTCGTATTGCATAGGTTTACATTGAACATCTACAGTGACAACACACGAAGTTTCACCCTCGTCGATATCAGGCAACACGCTTTCGACTTTGTCGTCGGCAGTATCCACGACATTACAAGTGATCGCCAATGTTCTCGGAATGTTATATTCATCCTGAATGATGTGCTGATTTTCGTTACCCGAGGCAGAGGGCTCCTGTTCGTCAGTTTCTATTTGAACTATACTAGTGTTGCCTTCGTTATGATGCATAGAGTTCTCTTCATTCAACGACGGCGGTGAAACTGGAAGATTGATGTCTGGTAATACTTGTTCAGATTCTTGTTCCGATTCGGGCAAAATCTCAGGTAAGATTTGTTTTGGCTCGGAATTATTTACAGGTATAGCAATGGCAGTTCTGCCGTTTGTTTCACCTGCCATAGTTACTATTGACCTGCCTCTAGGTGTATTCGGTATAGTTGTGACTGGCGAGATCATCTGAACGGTTGGTATTTGTTGTTGCTGGTACATACCATACGGATTATAGAGCATCTGCATCATTTGATTAGCTTGAGGAGCCATTGCGTATTGCGGTATCATCATAGTGCCATTGTTCACGAACTGTTGATAACTGAACGAAGCGAATTGAGGTGGCATCACGGTACCGATCGGCGGTGGACATTCGAAGATTGGTCCTATAGGATACGGTGACTGAGTCGATAGATGAGTATTCTGTGCAACTGGCTGTGTACTTTGCGGCGATTGTACAGACGGTGAAGCTGGAGGCGCGGATGGTGATAACTGTGTTTGTTGCAACTGCGAGGAATTAGAACTAGCTTTGATAAGAGCTTCAATGACTTGTTCCTTTGGATGAGTGTCCAAGTGTCTTTGCAAGCTGATACCCTCGCGTAAATAAAGGGTACAAACTGGACAAGCCACTGCACCCCCTGATGTTCCATTGTTTGTTAGATCCATTGTTGATATCTCGTTGATATCTTGTTTACACATGCAATTTTCGAAATACTACATTGAACACTGGAAACATGTTAAAATACTCTGTAAAATGTACACGGTGCAGCAGCGGTAATACCACTAACTTTTTTTTCTAATTGACACGTCTTCGCAGTCACTGCCGTCGTTGGCGTTTCTTCCGTCGTCGCCGTCAGTATATTTGTCGCGAGGGTCGTCGTCGTTCTCGACGCCGTCCTCGTCGTTATCGTTGCAGTCTTCGTAATCGTAGTCGGCGTCGTCGTCGTCGTCGCCGTCGCCGCGGCTATCGTTACCGTGGTGGTTGCCGTCGTGATGAATGTTATAATCGTACTGGTCGTACTCGTCGGAATTTGCCCCGTATCGTTAATGCATATCGCCAACGGCTATTTGCATTTCGGGCCCTATCAGGCCTGCAAGCACGCTTGAGCACGGCATATGCACAGCCGACACGTTGCACCAGCCAGTGCCCCAAAAATATCGACGTTCATGGCTACCTGGTTTGTGTGTGCGATGGAGCCAGCAAGGCAGTCGCGGACAAATCAATATCTTATTAAATCGCCAGCCTCCCCTGCTCTTATTAAATTACACCTGCACCATTCACACACACCCGTAACAGAGAACACCTTTCTCAATCTTGTATACGATAACTTGCCCTAAGAGTCTTTTGTTTCTCATTCGATTATCGAAACGGCATGTTTTTCGTCCGATTCCAGCCTAAAAACACAACAGAAAACAGTGACGACTGGTATTCCACCTTAGAATGAGAACAACAAGAGGTCTCACTACAAATGTGGCGCCCCCTTGCACGATGCCCTATTAGCAACCTCCCCCCAGATTCATGTTGATTGTCGCATAATCATTCCCTTTTTTACCGACCGCTCAATATCACCACAGACTATGTAAGAATAGATCAAACGCCTTATAGACTTATCTAAGTACCTAACAATAAGTGCGCGTGTGTCGTATTCCAGTGTACACAATTAACAATTTGCGCATGTGTATACCAGATTGAATCTAGTTCTGATCCATGCCACAGATTTAATAAATGAAATGGGTTTTGTTTCCTGCTAAAGATGATGTCGGTTCTGTTCCATGCTAAAGATGACATAGGTTCTGTTCCATGCTAAAGATGATGTAGGAAAAAGTGGGAACACCGAAACCCCGGGCGTGAGCAGCAGTGAGCAGTGAGCATTCTCATATACTCTGTGGTAGTGCGTGTAACAACAAATTATATTCAATGGTGCATCATAACCTTTTTATTCACACATGTACACTAATAGTTTACGCTATAATTCAAAGAATGTATAGATGAAAAAAACAACTTACATTCACGATCGAAGAAATGGTGTATATAAATTGAGAAGAAAAATAAATTTATATTCAATAAAAATGATTTACATTCCGAATATTGACATCTGTAAACTTAAATAAAAGATCGAGTATTAATATTTAATTTGTACGTTATTATCAATGTAAGAGTTGTACAGTATCATTTTACTGCATTTGTTTTTGTAAATAATAATTAATGACAATGAATAATCAATGGAAAAGATATCTTTTTTGGTTCGCTCACGAACACGTTGATTTTCGAGCACCTGTAAGTAATATTTTTATTTGATTTTCATTTATTCAAATCTTATTGTATATGTTTATTTTAATTTGTTTTTAGGAAATAGAATCTATTCTTAATATGTACAACATAAGTACCTGTACTCATCCAAACTGGAGTAAACATGTAAGAGATCGAAATCATTGTATTATATTGTGCACATTATTTATTTGAAATTCACATAGTTTTTTTTTGTAGCCTTATTGGATTGTTAATTTACCTTCGGAGGAAATTGCACATAAAATCGCAAGTAGAGCAGTCTGCGTGCGATTCTGTATCGAATTATGGGCTAATAGTAAAAACTACGAAGATCTCCATAGTAAATTGAAGAACTATCCCATTGTAGAAATTAAAAATTATGTTGGACCTCAAAAATCATTTAAAGTAATAGTTGAGACATTTTGCAAACACTTCTCGCAGAGTGAGAAAGTGAATAAAATTGAAGTACGTACGAATGAAACGATACTAAAGAGACTGCTACAAGAGTAGTAGAAGGATTAATATTATATTAAAGTCTTTCAGTTATTTACCATTCGAAGGACCAGTGAAATTAAATAATCCAGACACAACTTTATCTTATATAGAATTTTATGGACTAAACCCTAATAACATTCCTGATGAACCTTATGAATTATTCTTTGGTCGATGGGTAGGTAATTTTATTTTTTCTTACTATTAGATGATTGCATGAGTTCATGCCCGATTTTCACAGATGTTGCAAACACTGCGGACGGTGCAGTGTAAAAAAAAATATTATATAGTCACCATTCTTTTCTACAATTACAAAAATGAATTTTAATTTCAAATCGGACACGAACTTATGCAATCATCTGATATATTAGTTCATGTTATTTGTGTGCATTCTATGCTTTTTTAGATTACAAGCGGGCAAAGAGACTTGATACAGAAGTTATCCTTAAAAACCAGAAAATTCATAGGCAACACATCAATGGATCCCCAGTTGTCGTTAATAATGGCAAATCAAGCTCAAGTTCAAAAAGGGGATATTGTCCTTGATCCATTCGTTGGAACTGGCTCATTATTAGTCGCAGCTTCTCATTTTGGAGGATATACATTGGGAACAGATATAGATTTTTTAATGCTGCATGGTCGTACAAGACCTAGTCGAAAGATGCAAAAGGTATTGAATTCATCAATTTTTTTATCATTAAATTATATTTACTGAAGCTATTGTTAGATTAGGGAAAAAGACGAAAGCGTTGCAGCAAATATGAGACAGTACGGAACAAGTTCGTATTACATTGACGTTGTGGTGTCAGATTTCTCTGTTCCTTTATGGCGTTCAGATATGGCTGTAGATGCTATAATTACTGACCGTTAGTATAATCATTCTTATTACATCACATTTCCCAGAACATTTTCAATAATTCTATTTGTACTTTTTGTAGCTCCTTACGGTATAAGAGAAGCAACAGAGAAGATAGGTACAACAAAATTAAATCCAGTAATAGAAGAACATCAAGCATCTTCTCATATTCCTTCTAAAATTGGCTACGGTTTACCTGAAATCTATAAAGATTTGTTGAGTTTCTCTGCGAAACATCTTAGAATAAAAGGCAGATTAATATGTTGGTTTCCTTTATTTAGGTAAAGCGTAGTATATAGTAAACATACTGCTAAAATGGATCCGGACGTATTTCAATTTTCTTTCTTTATAAATAAAAGTATCACTTAAGATAATAGTATATTTTTCAGGGATCAATATTCAGAAGATCATTTACCAAATCATCCATGTTTAGAATTAATAGCCAATTCCGAGCAAGTACTTAGCAATTATACCAGTCGCAGATTATTGACTTATATAAAAATAAAAGATCCCAAGGTATGGATAAACAAACTTCAATATACAACTATGAAAGTAATTTTTCAATGTTTCTTTTCAAGGAATCTGATGAAATAATTTTTATGAATCTATCCGATTTCCGAGAAAAGTATTTTGCGTTACGAAACGAGAGCCGGAAAGAGAAACGATTGAAGAAAGCTACGGAAAAGGCCAAGAAAAGAGAGTTGTGGGAACAGAATAATAAAAAGAACTCGAACAGATGACTCTGTAATTTGATGCTGAATAAACGTTTATTGTTTTCTTTAAATTCAATATTTGAGAGTATAACTTATTTGAATTGTTGCCTTTTACGTTGATGTATGCAATGTAGAGAATCATACAAGACGTGCAGAAATGTGTAATAGATTCGATAACGAGGAGATGAATCTGAATAAAAGATAATAGAAGTCTTGGTATCTTGAGCTGATCGTTACTGATTCTATTAAATCAGCTGTTACAAAGTTATAAAGTTTTTCGTCTTATGATCTAATATTGTTTCTCCTACGGTAAAATATTTTCCGATTGGTTTTTTCTTTTTATCAATTATTTAACTGATAAATTATGCTATATTTTGCACAGCAAACATTTCGATACATTTGTATTAGTTTGCTTTATCAGTCATAAGATGATTATGTAAACATTTGTCAATTAATCACAATAAATTGCATTTGTATATAAATTGTGAGGAATGAATAGTACATTTACATATGTTACAATATTTAAACATATACATACATATAAATTTGCATATCTAAACGTCAAGTTGCAATTGTCCTAGTAAGCCTTCCACCGTTTTAACTTGATCATCTGAAACTTTTGATTGATATTGCTTTTCGATTTGATTAGCTGCCCACTCGCTTAGTTTTATAGCATCTTTCTTTTTCGAAGAAGGACATTTTGGCGATGTAGCTATATTATTTGTTGCCTGAAAATACAATGCAAATGATTAATTACGAACAATTAAATTATGCGATAAATGTTTCAGTGACTTCATTCCTACCAGTAATAAACCATACAGAGCTCGAATGTTATTTGGATTTAGTTTTGCAGCTTGGCAAAAGTAGATCTTAGCTAATTCCATATTATCAAATCCACCCTAAAAAATAAGTAAATGTTTACATATAAATTCTGTGAAACGCAGATAAGAAGTTAATTAGAAATCTTCTATTACCTGAGAATATTTTATTTCTGCGTATCTTTGGTAAATTAGATGACTGTGTGGATTATGCAATATAAGTTCTTCCATACAAAACGCAGCTTTAGAATATTCTTGTTCTTGTAAATACAAATCGCACAACTCGTGCCATGCTTCTTGATCGCTCATAAACCTATAAACAATTCATTGTCCATAATTAACATATTATCTTAAGGTGTATTATATTTAACATTAAAATGCAAAACTGCTAACTTTTTCAAGTACTCTGTAAGTTCTTTAATAGCTTCCGGTATTCTACCTCTTGCTTTTAGTATAGCAATACGTCTTTTTCTTGGTGCAGCATTTGTTTCATCTCTTTTTATAATAGATTCCAGAACTTCTAATGCTTCATCATACCTATAAATGTTACTCTTGTTTAGCGATATGTTAAAATTAAAGGAACTTCAACAACGAATGGTTCGTATAAATGGATTTTTACATTTCCAATGCTTCCAGGTGCATAGCATGATATTTGTGAACCCTTAAGCTGTTAGGAAACTCTTGCTTCAGTATAATGATGCAATATTCAGCCAGAGAAAGATGGTAGCAATCCAATGCTGCTATACAAACTTGTTCCAGAACCAGGTACTCTACACGATAATTTATAGCAATTATTATGCGATTTGTCCAGTTTACAAAAACTATTAGACACTTAATTAAAGCTACCGCTTCGATATAGTTCATTTTTATAAGAAATCATTTTATCGTACCTTCGTTGCCTAACTGACCCATTTTTAGCATCAATTTCCTTTCCCATAAATGCACGACATCACTACTTCGGCGTTCGCCATCTTCTCTCCAAGTTCTAAGCAAGTCTCGTGCTTCTATATGTATCATAATTTCATGAAAGGTTGAGCGTTATAAATTTTTAAACAAAATCACAGATATATATATATATTACTCGACATTTATTATAACAAACGATTACCAGGTAAACTTACCTTTCCATGATAGTTTTTCATATCGATCGTAACGATCTGCCATTGTTAATCTTGAAAAAGGTAAATTATTGTTACATACTAGAGTAACATATTTTTCAAAACTTCAATAAAACAAGAATACAGAAATATTTACTAATTCTATTTTAGCAGATGTACACTTACTAATTTTTAAAAATGCAAATAAGAAAAATACTCTTTGGAAACGATTTACAGTAGTTCAAGCATTGCACGAACAGATAATAACCATGTTTCAATGAGTAATTTATAACTAAAATACGAATATTACCAGATATATGAAAACAAATGTAAGCATGGATTAAAAATCAGCAAGTAAATGTTTCAGTTCGAGTACATATTCAATATTGCTTCAAATAGATTAAACTCAATTATACTTTACTGTTCGATCGAAATGTACAATATGAAATATCGTAGACAACTTAAAGAACCACAAAAAAGTAAACAATGTTGTACGAAAATATTGATTGAAATTAATATACACGTAATCACGAATCCGAGGGTCGTTCATGTAGGTTACATAGAGCAGAAGAAAACTTTCTGTCAACGATCGAAAACTACATAATGTAACTTTAGACAGGTAGATGTTCGTTCACGATCGTGAAATATGCCGTCACATAAAAAATATGAAAGATAACGAAAATATTTCATGTATTTGTAGTTTCTTTTATGAATTAATTAAAAATATCGTCGTATCATCGTTTCCACAATCAATTATACACTTGCATTGAAAAGATCGATTAACATATATATTTATATACATTGTTCTTGATAGTTTTCGAGGTATGTAAGAATCAACATTTTAAAAATATATTTAATGACTTCGTTTTACTTTTACCAATTCATTAATATATTTTTTTAGAGTTCGACCGTTAGTGGAAGTGGACAAATTGCATTCGTACTTCCTAACAGATATTTGATGATAAGTCGGTATTTATGTGGTTGACACGTGTGTCGAGGGAGTATTCTGAAATCTACCAAAATTTTCTCTTGCTTCGTTTCCGCGGATACCGATTACGTATATAGCACAGAAATTCGTGCTTTGACAGTTTAGGCAGGATTTATGAATTGACGTACGACCGTCTTGTTCTTACAGCTGATTTATCAACATATGTCTCCGGAATATACCGCATTCTGACATGTTATGATTCGGTTAAGTGTGTTTTACCAGCGGAAAATTGTCCACTGGTGATCGTTCTTGTGGGATCATAAGTACGAGAGGAATTATCGTAGCGTCGAGGAAAGCCGACTGCGGGAGTATAGTCGAGACCATTATCGGATTAATTCTGACAGTCGCATATCGTCAAACACAAAACGTGTCAAAAAGACGCTTGGACGCCATGATGGTAGGTGGAACCTGTTATCACTAGTCCGCCGATTGGACTTCATAACGAATTTAATACGTTGTAGTTGAATATTTTCTACTGTTACAAATACTCTGTGCACGTTTCTTTAATCGAGCGAAATGTTTCAGGACGGCATGTGCGATACTGCCGATATTTTAAGTAACGTCCCCCTTAAGAAGGTATTACTCACGTTGCTTTTTTTTTTTTCATTATTTTTTCTATTATTTTTTGTTTTGCTAATGATTACTTGAATTTTCGTCTTTTATATATTCGACATTTGCACCTTGTAATTTTCTGTTTCTAATCTTAGGCATTTACGTTTACAGACAATTCATGCGGATAACGTAGACCTCTCCGATAAACCGCTGCAGGTGGATATTTCAGATGCTCTTAGTGAAAAGGATAAAGTGAAATTCACTGTACATACAAAAACTACTTTGCCATACTTTCAAAAACGAGATAATTTAGTTGTGAGACAACATGAAGAGTTTGTATGGTTACACGATCGATTCGAAGAGAACGAAGAGTATGCCGGCTATATCGTACGTTCTCACATTTCGTATGAGATTTCATAAATAACTTACGAGTTATTTGAGATCATCGCTTTACAAGACTGACTCTGTATAATATAATGGTGATAATTAATGTGCAGTGGAATTATATATTTTTAGATTCCACCTTGCCCACCGAGACCAGATTTCGATGCATCTCGAGAAAAGTTACAGAAGCTCGGAGAAGGCGAGGGTAATATGACTCGCGAAGAATTTAACAAAATGAAGCAGGAACTGGAAGCGTAAGTATTAATTAAAGTACATTCGAGATCTTAACGTAAGCCTAGCTTAATTAATAATTTTCATTTCATAATGCTATACTTTTATTACAGTGAGTATTTAGCTACATTTAAGAAAACTGTTGCCATGCACGAAATGTTTTTAACTAGACTAGCAAACCACCCAGTTTTTCAAAACGATCATAATTTAAGAGTGTTTTTAGAATATGATCAAGATCTTTGTGTGAGAGGTAATGATTTTGGTGCTTGAATATAATTTTTTGTTTCATTTTATATTGGTCTTACGATACGAGTATCGTTCGAGGTAAAATGAAGATATAAATTTCCTATTTTATTTTAGGAAAAAACAAAATGGAAATGTTTGGGGGTTTAGTAAAGTCTTTCTCGACTACAACGGATGAATATTATTTATCGGCAACTGTAAAAGATGTAAATGACCTTTTTGATCAGGAAATGTCGTTTTTACAAACGTACCATCAGAATTTAAAAGAAGCAACAGCTCGTGCAGATCGCCAAACAGCTAAACACAAAGACGTGGCGGATTCCTATATAAAGATATCGACGAATCTTTTACAATTAGCTACAACTGATAATGGTAAACTGGAGAGATTTCTGACAAAAATTGCAGAGACCTTTGAGAAGCTAAGAGTAAGATGTTTTGATCTTAATTTTTGCTAATTTATCTATTCGTACTAGTTTTATTTTTAATGTTGTAATGTAATGTAATAGAAAGTTGAGGGCAGAGTAGCATCTGATGAGGACTTAAAATTGTCAGACACACTTCGGTACTACATGAGGGATACAGCTGCAGCCAAACGGTTGCTTTTCAGAAGATTGAAAGCTTTACACACATACGAATCTGCAAATCGTGCTCTTGAGAAAGCCCGTGCCAAAAATAAAGACGTTCATGCTGTGAGTATATTTTTCACGAGTATATTCAAAGTAAAAAAACGTATAAAACGGAAAATATATTTTTCTTTGAAATTGTACGTATTATACGTATATAACATGCAACGTTCAATTGAAGCATGCATAGAATCTAATCAGAAATTTAATCTTTCTTGCTCATCAAGGCAGTGGAGGTTGCTGAGGTGTGTTTTTCTTTATTCGTACATTTGTTGCCTTGTTACAGTATATACTATTTTTAATAATATCATGTTTAGCTCTCAGTATGTACATATACTTTGAAATAGTGTACATGATACGTACGCTGCAGACTAACTATATAGCATCAATTGAATTTTCAAGAGCGAATAAGAAACTATATTTAATTAAAAAAATGCAGAGATACTGTAAAATAAAATTGTTTAAAAATTTGTTTAAATTGATGAAGTTAACGATGAGTAGGCTCTTCCTTTAACTAAATTCTTTAAAGGCTTTTAATGTTTAAAGAGTAATGTTGAAAAATCTTGCAAATGTTGATAACGCTGAAGTTGTATTCTGCAATGTACAAAAATAACATTACACGCGATAACAATGAAGTAGTTTTTTAATATGTATGTATATATTACATATTACTGTCTGTATGTTGGAGAAACTGAAAACACTGAAATCAATGATTACACATCAAGTCAAGTATTTTCAATGTTACGCATGAGCAGAACTTGCATGTATTTTTACTTTTTCTTTTACAACGATGAAATTTAAAAGCTGAATAGATTTTTACAGCAGAAGACACAGCATAGGCTAGCCTAGAGATTTATATCTATGGAAAATGTAATTTTTAAAATGTTTTTTTGATTATGCATTTTAATAATGGAACTTTAAAACTTGCATGCTTTATTTGGTTTTGTATATGTTATGAAGCAAAAACTTTTGATACCAATTTGAGTACCAGTAGTATTGTGTATCATGAAAGTTAACAATTTGGATTATTTTTGTTAATATAGGCAGAAAAAGCTCAAATGGAAGCATGCGAAAAGTTTGAACAGATGTCGGAGAAAGGAAAAGAAGGTACAGAATATATCTCCTATATTCTTGTTTATTTAATGAGATAACTAAAACCTAATGTCGATTTCAGAACTAACGGATTTCAAAACGAGAAGAGTAGCCGCTTTTAGAAAGAATTTAATCGAATTAACAGAACTAGAAATAAAACATGCAAAAGTAAGGATGTTTCTGTCTTTTTGTATTTGTATATGTCACAGTGGTTCGTAAAATATTTTTTCATTTCCAGGCACACGCGGAATTGCTCAAAAAATGTTTATCGGTTTTACGGGAACAGTGATCCAGATTGATAATTCTTGTGGTAAAGATTACCATGTAATCTATATGAAGATAACAGTTTATTTAAAAACCATAGTAAAGTAACGATACTGTAAAATATATATTTTTTGTTATCTAGATTTACATTACTGCGATAAAGATATCGTAATATTGATTGCAAAAGGACTCCCCATGAAATTCATTGAACGATGTTATTTACTATTTTCAGATAGTAAAAATTTATGTAAATGTTACGATTGTTTATTCTTGTGAAGCAGTTATCTTTTTTAGAGAAATTTCATAAGGGAATATTTGATTTGAACATGGCGTAACGAGCGTACGCCTTTATCGAGTTCTTTTGTAGATTTAAGTTAATAATCTGTTATAAGGAATAAGATTCTTTATATTACATATATGTATATCTATCATGTATATGTACAAGGTGTTTTCTAATGTGTGTTACATTCAGGAAATAAGAGATTCACGGTATAGAAGTAAGATTTAAAAGCACGTGTATATTTTTGAAAAAGAAAGGGAAGACAAACGGTTTCAAGAACTTGAAAGTTTTATAAGACTAAATCTTAGGGATAAAGGAAATAGCCGATAGAGACTTGAAATGCTCACGTAAAGGTTAAATGATAATAGTGAAAAGCATTTTGTATAGCGGTGTTTGAAGGACGTTTTTTCTTTTTGCGAAACACGAGAACATCAAGAACATTAGGTTTATCTTTGAGGAATCTTTTATTTCCAAAATTTATCACATTTTATGGAACGTCCTGTATATTACGGCTCTATGTATACGTGTACGTATACGTACGAGGAAGTTACCTACAAGGTAACATTTAAATCACTTCGTTGCTTTCGAAGGTTAAAGGGCAAAATTGTAGGCATGTATAATTGATTTGGAAGGCGAGATGTATAATGATGAGAGAAAATATTATTACGAAATAATTTTGTTTTTTCCAAATTTCTCAGGTTAACTAAAGAATTAACGTAACTAGTACATACGAACTTTTAAGATTTTTATAGATAGATTAGCATGTTGTATACTGTTAAATCAATTTACAATATTTTGTTTGTTCAATAAATTATAGTTGTATAAAGGTAAATGACGAGTAAAGGGACCTTGAAACGTGTTACTTATCACCTAGTTATGCAGAAAGAGTTTTGTGCCCGGAAAGAGTAATCTCAGCCAAATGAATTACTGTTCACTGTAGACGAGAACACAAGCAATATTCCAATTTATTATTTGTATAATCAGTTACGAGTTTTAACTGTTATCTTATTTTAATAGCAATATATCTTATATTTTAAGAAATATTTCAAACAAACGGTATACATTGTTGGTTATTTTTAAACCCATTTATCACGTACTAATTAACTTTCACACCACGTTTTCGTATGTACATAAAAACCTACTTCCAAATATCTTCTACAATTTATCAAACGGTTGCAGAAAAGAAATTTTGTCTTATTCTTATCGCATTGTCCCAATTTTATGGAAAAAAGTATAAATTTTGCATATTATTGTAAGAATAAGGAATGATTGTGTCAATATTTGTATGGATGGGCTGTAATGAAATTGTTCCAGTTGTCATGTTCGCCATCGCATGTCCCGTGACCCTTTTTGATACTGGTTACGATTTTGCATTACACTTTATTCGAATTCTTTACTTTTTTTTATATAATACCTGTCGTTTTTTTTTAATTCTCAATTTTTCAAAGAAACTTTAATGTGAATTAGATAAAATATATCAGATCATTTTCCTTTTCTGCCTATCTTACATTGTTTCATCGGAAACCAGTGAAAATTTAAACTGTGTATTGTATATAGGGAAATAAAGTATATATGTATATTGTACCTGTACTTACACGTGTTCATCATCCTTCATCATACGTACCATTTCATAACTAATTCAAATTCAACTTTTCATATTTTTCGTATTTATAAATGACATTTACAAATCCATTTATGATAAATCTGTAATTTTATTAAAAAAGTGAACGTCTTAATAAAGTCGTGCTACACTTCAATTAGCAATTTATTAAATAGAACCAAAAGTACAATAAAAATCGGTTTGATTGGTAATATGGCAATTTTCAGAGACACCTCGGAATTATGATTCGGGTTTAAAAAGTAAATAATTATCTTTTGGAATTATCGTCTGAAAAGCTCCGTCTTGATGTAGAAGAGATTCGACATTCCTGTTTGTAGGTTTCCGGCGGATGTTGAGGTAATCGTGCATGCTATAGAATCCTCATATTCTCGAATCCTAGTATTTATAGTTCTCGTCCGATACTTGTTTTATCTGGTCGTTATTCGTCTCTGGCATTCGTATGCGAGGAATTCGAAATTTTCGTGAAACGAAGGATATCCGCACCACGAGTACAGAGAATGTTCCTCGGTTTAAAGACTTTGTTACTTTATTGAAATTCGTTTGGATTATCGGCGCACTCACCTTCGGTATTTCGCGTGATCGTAACAGGGGATCGTGAATGCTGGAGAAACATCAAAAAAAGGGAGGCAAAGCCGTCGTAAAGCTCACGATGTCTTTCGTATTGATTTATGAAACGGAACAGTCGCTTCGTGCAGGATGAACACGGCCCGCTAGAAGTTCCATCGATCGGCTTCACTTCGCTTGATACGCTCCACTAAAAACTACCCTTCCATTTTCGTGAAAGGTTTCTCCGTTTCGATTTCCAGTGAATTTCAGCGCACCCGATGCAGCTTGTTGCAACGGCCAATCATAATGAAAGGAATGATCGTAGATGCGCTTCTTGGATATTAATTAATTTTGATAGCGTGATATTTGGTTTCGTCATAAATAACTTCCACTTGGCTTTTTAACGTTTCAGAACTGAAAGTTGTAACTTCAACTATTTTTTCTTTTCGTTCAGATTAAAAATTCGGACTAAACGCGATACAAATATTTTCAACACATATCGCCTAACAAATTAATCTATCTAGCTCGGCAGGAAAACCGAAGTTTTTTTGGACTATTTATAAAACAGTTATTCTAATTTAAATTTAATATATTGAGCACATATTGTAATAAAATTGGAAAACATTTTCGGAGACATTTTCATAAAGCGACACATGCGGATATTTTTCTGTAAATAAAAATTCTTCTAAATCTCTTTACAGATGAAGTAAAAGTTTATCTCTCCTGTAATGGGTTATATGAAACTATAAACTGAAGAGTTCGTAAGTTTCTGTCAAAACTTTTATTTCAACTTATTCGTCACATTCGACCATGCTATAAATTCATGAAATTCGAAGTCTACTTATTACAATTTAACATTATTAAACTTAAGAATCTTTATTGTTATTATTTAATTATTACTTATCGAGTTTCCATCTTCCGCGGCGGAAGTTATTTCTGAACCAACCGAATATTTTCAAACTTGATTGATCATCATGCTTGCTGCGAGGGTAGCTTTAGATTCTATTTATCGGACGCGACTTCCAAAGTTCCAATGCTCCTTGCAATTTCTGGTCCGCGAAAGTGTGAATATGCTTTCGCACGTGAACCCCTTGATTACGAACCATCTAATAGTAACTCGTTACACTTAGAACGATGTAGTTGGTCTTTGAAGGCTGTCAGACTTATTATACACGCATGCAATCACGCATCCTGGGTGGTTATTATACACCGTTCGTCCCGAAGGTTCCCGAATTGAAATTCAAAAATCAACCCCTAAGACTCGTTTCCAGGATTGCAAGAGTGCGGGATGCGCCTTCTCATTTCTCGATAATGCAAGGGGTTTTTCAGTAGTCAAAAACGCTAGATAAAAGATCAATCTAGGCCACGATCACTCTCAGAAGTCCTATTTTTATTCGGCGGCGTAATTTGCATTATTCGGAAGCATAAAGCTGCGACAGCTACGTGCTGCCAAATAATGCAAACGCCTCGTAAACGTAAAAATAGGACTTTTGAGGGCGATTTCGCCCTAGATTGATCTTTTATCTAGCGCTTTTGATTACTGAAACCCCCATCTTTGCATTATCGAGAAATTGAGAAGGTGCATCCTGCACCCTTGCAATCCCGGAAAAACGAGCCTACCCCTCGTAAGGAGGTGTTCGGTATTTCTACGCAAAGAAATATTTCCGAAGTTGTTTTAACGGGACTGAAAGAATTGTCTTGCTTTGCGTGTCTCAAATCATTCAAACAAGAGGATCTTTCAATTGTGGATTTTATTAAAATTCGGTTTCAACGTATGCGAATAATGTTCGAAGTAGTACACACAAAGGTTTGTAAAAAAGCGGGCGAGAACGTTAAGCAACGTACGAAAAGACTCGTTCCTTTTTTCTTCTTTTTCTTTGTTTTGTTCTGATGGGTCCTGGGTACTTACGTGTCCAGTAATACGCAAGAACGTCTAATCGAAAAGGGGTAAACGATAAGTGAAAAGAAAGGGGGAAACGTAAAAATCGAGACCTCTGATCGACGACGAGGAACCGATCGCGACTTTTATAAACTTCTTACGCAGTAGAACTTCGTACTTAAGGATTACGTCGGTTGTGATGATACAATTACGACATGCCGTAAATACACAGAGACCTTCTATGGTAGACACTATCGATGTCGAGACACACGCGGTAAACGTGTAAAACGCGTCGTGCAGATCGAATTGTTCGTTTCGAGTAATAAAGACTTTTATTACCTATTATCCTACTGATCTTACGTCTCTATCATCATTTGTTCTCTCGCATTATACCAGGAAGAGATCGTCGACGAGCGTTCTCTTTCTTTCTCTCGCTCACCTTTCTCTCACTCTCTCGCTCTCGCTCTCTCGTTCTCTTTCTCTCCCCCTGTTCTCATCACTCTCGTTTATCCTCGAGGAAAAATCAAATAGTATCCGTAGAAACGTTTATCTTGCGCTTGCTTCCTCCTCGTCTCAACGATTCGCTCCAACGCGTACAATATCGTTTCTTCCGGTTCTTTTCGTTCAAAGTTACCCTAGTTTTGTAAGTTGAGATCAGAATTATTAAATGACTACGATTGACTACCTTTTTTCTTTCTTTCCGTCCTTCTTTCTTTCTTTCTTTTCTTTTTCTTCTCTTTTAAAAGGTCTATATTTATGGAGTACCTCGATATTGCGTGACTAAAATTCGTTCGTAGGGGGTTAGGGGGAGGGGCAGGAAGGGGCTCGTCGGTTTGAACGCAGGTGAAAACCAAGGCGCGGAGGATCGTGGCGGGAAAACGTACCCTCGCAAACGAATCGTAGAGTGAGGCTGTCGAGTGAATGAATCGATCGAAATAAGCCTAAGAGTCGTGGCTTGCTTTATTTCGCCTTTTTCGTGTTTCTGTTTTCTTCGTGTTTGCTCCTTCTTCTTCCCGTGCCCCTCGTCGCTCTCTCATCGTTTACATTCTTCTCGTGCTCTCTCTCTCTCTCTCTCTCTCTCGCTCTCTTTCTATTTGATCGATAGTAATAGCACGCGACGCGCGTACGATCCATACACAAATTCATGTCCCCGAGCGGAACTTGAAGCTCCAACGTGGTTGCCAAAGGAACAACCAGCAACTTTTCAACGAGCTCTTTGTTTTCTTAAAGCAAAGTGGAGCTCCCTGTAACCAAGCACACATTATCCTAATGCACACTCTTCTCTCTGTGCCACCGAGCGAATGAAATGATTAAGCGAAAATATTTACGCCGCTTAACGAGCGAGAAATGAAAATTACAATAAAAGCGACCGTTTCACGTTACTTTGCGAGAATAACAAGAAAACGTATCCATCCAAATTTCTATTTTTTTCGATAATCGTAAAATATTAGAACGAGTTTCTTTCATGGAAGATGATCAAGAAAAAGTTAACGAGCGAGAATTGTCAATTTTCTCGATCGAAATGAAAATTTCAATAAAAGTGACCGTTTTACTCTTCTTGTAATGCATCTTTACAATCTCAATAATGGTGAATGAAAAATATTAGACCGAGTTTCTCTCTAGAAAGACGACCAAGAAAATGTTCCTAGACGTTCCTTTGGCGAGAAGATACATAATTGAAGGAAAATCGATTGGCGCGCATGCATCCGGGAACTCCAACTAATATACGCAGACTTATTTCGAAGAATTGTAAAATCTCGTCGTCGTCGCCCCGACGAGCACTTTGTGAAAACGTTCGTTACGCAAACATGGTCTCGCTACGTCAACCGACACGGCAGTTTCTCGTTTTTTTGTGTGTGTGTGTGTTCGTGTTTGTGTTCTCTTATTTTGTTTCTCGCTTTCACGTGGGTTCCTATTAAACGCGAATAATAAATAAGTACAATATTGATTACTTGATCCCTTTTGAAACTTTTCGTCTGCATTTTCGACATCTCTCAACTTTACTCGCGTACACATGCATTCGATCGAATCCCCCTGTTCTACTTGCAGAGCAATATGGCGTCGTTAACGTAATCACGATATGTAATGCTGTTCGGTGTCGTCCCCATAAAAAGAATGCCCGTTCTAATGCAGACGAAATGTCGACGAGTGCGCAACGATCCCTACGGGAAGATAAAAGTTAGCGATTCAATAAAACTATGTATTGCGAAACGGTATCCAGGAGTGTGCCCATTTATCACCCTCGACTTCACTCGAAACGGAGAATAAACTTTCGATCGATTTTACAGAGGTTCCTTCGATTCAGATATGTTTTGTAAAATTTTGTTTCGTTTAAAGGAACCTTCTTCTTGTGGTTTTTCAGTCTTTTTAATCATACTGGGTGTACCAATCTGTAATTCACTATTCTGTCGAACGAAACAGTTCGTTCTAAAGAAAAAGATACGCACGCGCGGCCTCTTAACACATTACCGACCGGTGATTATTGCATAATTTTGAAAAATCTATGGTACATGGTTAAACACTTTTTAATGGAACCTTCAATAGCAACAGCAATTTTCATTGTGAACTAACAAGTCACCGTCGATAACGTCATCTAATACTTTCATTTAAGATTGCAATGTTAAAAAAAAGTTTTGTATGCTTTCTTTTGGTACAGCACAATTAGTGAAAATCCTATTATTTAGGCTTCCGGTAGGTAAAGTGTTAAAATTGTTCGTTACCGTTACCGGTACAGTATGGCAGCGAAGATATTACCGATTACGGCCGCATACATTTAGTCACAAAGTTGTACACAGACTCTCTCTATTCGTCTAAAATATTCTAAAAGATTCAGTGCATTTAGCAGTTTTAACGATACCAAGAATTATTACAACTATTCAGCTAACAAACTACTAGACTTGGACGTATCTCGAGAAATCACATTATCGAAGAAACTAATCTCATTAGTACACTCTGGATTCTCAATCAGTATTCATAACTGCAACACTTTTTGCATTTGTAAAATGAAAGACTTGAATATATGCATCCTCGAATGCGATAATTTCGACGCTCACACTTTTGTGACTGACTGCATACATACTGACATACGACCAAAGAAATAGTTGATTATTCGTTGGTACACCTAATACACTTGTCCCTCGATTTACGTTTTGATATACATATATATTGCACGCCATTTTGTTTGACATGATGGGACACCGTACCGATTCTGCTGAACAGAAATTCGGAAGCGTAAATCGAAACGAGTGTGTACGAACGCATTGTACATTTGAATAATTCATTACTCTTGATACGAACGAACAATCGAAGGAGTTTGAACGCTGAAACAATTATTTGAACCCAGTAATTCGTTTGTTGTCCCTAGTGTGAGAAAGATTTTACATTTTCGGTAAATAGAATCATGTTTGTTATTTAACCTCTTGCCGTATTTTAACGAGTCAGACTCGCGATGAAGATTCTAACAAAGTTTAACAAATATGAATGTTATGCCATTCTTTTTATAAATCGGACACATTTTGGAGTAATGTTTCGGATTCTGTTCAAAGAATATGTTGTAGTCGATATTTCAAAAATTGTTGATTTTACAGACGTGTAAAAAATGTGTCACTGTGAGTGTAATTAACGGACTGAAAATTGTTTACTTGTTACTTATTTTGTACTTTTGTATTATGTCTTTAGTTGTAAATTTCTTTGTATTTCTTGACATTTATTCTTCATATTATGAATAGTTCATAATATGAAAAAGTGTCAGAGACAGAAAAGAAAATGGTACGGCAAGGGGTGAAGGTGGTAGACCCGTTTCCAGGATTGCAAGGGTGCGGGATGCGCCTTCTCATTTCTCGATAACGCAAAGATGTGGTTTTTCGGAGTGGTCAGAAGCGCTAGATAAAACCTAGGCCGCGATTGCCCTCGCGAAAGTCCTATTTTTACGTTTGCTTTATTCGGCAGCGTAATTTGCATTATTTGGAAGCATATAGTTGCGCATGTGGCTATTTTCATAAATAATGCAAATTACTCCTCGTAAACGTAAATTTATATCTCCTAAACGCATAGGCTTTTTTAAAAAATTTTTTTTAAATATTGCATCCAGTTCTGAGCTATGTTTAAAATTTCAAGTCTCTAGCTCATCAGGAAGTTAGTTTAAAATCAATTGCAAAATTTGTCACTCAACAGATAGACAGACAGACAGACAGACAAGAAAGCGAGCTAATAAAAACGTGGTAAAAATAGGACTTTTGAGGGCGGTCGCGGCCTTTCTTTTTTTTTCTTTGTTCATTTACGTCGCTTCTTCAACTGCTAGGTTATTAAGCGACGGGACCTACTGTTTATAAAGGTGGGTTCCGAACCACCTATTTTGCTAACAACACGTGAAAAGCAACCGGGAGCCACTTCCCGGCTTTTACCGGGCGGTCATCCATCCGAGCGCCGTTCACGTTCCACGCTGTTTAACTTCGGTAATCGGACGAGAACCGGTGTTTGCAATGGGACAATGGTCGTTGACAGGGCGGTCGCGGCCTAGATTGATCTTTTATCTAGCGTTTTGGACTACTGAAAAACCCCACCTCTGCATTATCGAGAATAATTCTTGCAATCCTGGAAAAACGAGTCTACCCGCTTAAGATTACAATGGATGACGCAATATCTGTGGGCTTAGCAGTTTCCCGCGGTATTTGCTGTATATTTAGCGAGAGGATGGATACGCCATATTTGCTAGAACAGTTACGAGGAGCGTTAGCTAAATAAACACCGGTACCGGACGTGTCAAAACAAAAGTTTTTGCTGGCAGTGTATACGATCGGGGGAAAAAATGTTTTTCGTGAGTGTCGAACGAAAATGGGTCGACGAAAGTGTCGGGCAAATCGAGGGACGGGTGTAGACGAAGTTTTGTGACAATGTTTTCGTTTTCCAGCGGGCTCGCGCGACGAATAAGAAAATGCACGCGCGGTTGATATTGATTGCGGCGCGGCCGCGTTGCATGTTCGGTAACGCGATCGTCGATAAAATGAAATTGAAACGAGGTAAGTGGTGATTAATTATACGAGACCGACGCGAGAATGAAGGTCGTAGGGTCGAGGGTGATTAAAAGGGTGACCCGAGGTCTCGTAAATTCGACGCCCGATGCCCGGCAACACGGTATCAATTTCGAAAAGTTTCTTGTTCATGTTCACGCACGCTCTCTCTCTCTCTTGGCTGTGTCTGGCTTTGCTGCCCGGCATATCTGCGGCGATCGGGACGCGACAGCGCCGCGAAACTTGCGAGGACCTGCCACGACGACGTGGAATTGTTACTCGTTCTGACGACGGCTGAATGGATCCCGGGAACTCGTTGTGAAGTCGCGAGGAGAACAAATCGGCCGGAGAAATGTGAAACCAAATTGACATCGGACAGATGTTTCGGGGAAACATGCTCGTTCCCGCGAAACTTCGGCCGAGAAACGATTTGCCGCCGGTTCATTTCCGAAGGTGTATGCACGTGATATATAACTCGATAAAGCGAGTCGAAAGATTTTTTCGATTCCGCGCCGATGACCTTCGTAATTTCGATCAGGGCCCCAAGCGAAACGAAGCGCTGCCAGAAAGTCGCTCGACCAAACTAGATAATGGAATCGACGCGTTTTCGTATTTTTGTATTTACAATGGGCAGGCGTACGCACAAACAACAGAATTTGTTCACAATAAACTCCCCGATACTTTTTACAATACACGAAACCATAGGAAGTATTCAATTAACAAGGTTCGACATAACAAACGCAGTTTGTATGTACATGTACTCCTGTATGTACAAAGACGAGTAATTGAATTTAACCGATCTCTCTAATATACACAAAAACAATAGAATACAATAGTTAATTACATCGAAATAAGATATATATGTGTAACGGTGTTGTTCACGCATATGTAATTATTGCAAGTATTCCAACTACTTTCTACAGAGTTCCGACATACGTTTATTTGATCGAATAGAAGAAACGACAACGAACTGGCGATTCGATAAATACTTCTTACTCCGTATTTAGCAAATAAACATACAATAAACTCTGCTGACTCTTTCGTTTTGCTCGTGTGCCGCCGTTTAATTGAAAATTGTTTACGTCCCATACGCAAATAATTTTTGCTGCGACCATCTGATTGGTTCCATAGAATACTCTCTGTTTGCGACAGATTATGTCTATTTACCGTTGCTGATTTCGTGGGCAATTAACCGCCCCAAAACCGTGCTCTTGTTTTGCCAGAAACGATTCGCGTTTCACGTAACTCGGTCACGTGTAATGATTACCGGTGAGTTATGTTCCCCTTCGTAGAAACGGAATGAAAAAAGGAAAACGAAAGAAAGGAACGACAATTACTTTTACGATTTACCAAAACGATCTCCGCGGTCAGATAATTTTCATTGCCCGGGAGACCGTTCCAACGTGCGGCCGCGCCGCACAGAGGAAAATGGCCGTGGCTGGAAGCGGGATCGAAGAAAGTTGAAGAGGGAGAGGAGAGAAAGAGAGAAATCGCAATTATCCGCGAGCGTTCTAACAATTTCGGTCGCACGCGAGTCATGGAACACGCATATTCTACCATGAGAATCTCGTATATATGTATTATGTATAACGAATATGTATAATCGAAATCATTCGGCCGGCGGCAACCTCGGCGATTAAATGAAAAACAGAGGAAACGAGACGAGGGATGACGGCGATAGACGCAGACTACGATCATGTCGAGCGAGAAAATGATACTGGGTAAAGAGATGACGATGGCCGATGCTGCGAGGAATGCCAAGAGAAACTAATAAGGAGGAAAGGATATTATAAAAGGAACGTGAAACGAGAAATCGCATGATATGAAGATGTCCAGCATGAAGGGAAAGAAGGAGAGTGAATAGAGGGACAAAATCGCAGAATAGTAGCCTATCTATCACAAACGGAAGTAACGGTATAATAATAATTATGGACATATCGAAGAGAAACGCTTATCGCGTTAAAACGGCGTCTATCGCAATGGTGACAATTAGTACTAGCAATTCACAGAAATTTTTCTCCGCAGCCGATGTCTTGCGACGCTGAATGGCTGCCATTTTGTCACCTGTAACAAGTTTAACACACATTGTAGAAACATCCGACCGGTCTCGACGTTTCAAATAGTCTGAAACAAAATGACGGAAAACACAGTGGCGCACAAATTCGTTTGTACACATGTGCGTGTGTGTGAACGGAGTTTATTCGATTTAATTTGATCGGTTTTTAATATCATCGAATCATGCTTCAATTTGCCGCACCAATTTTTTTTAGTGACAGATCAAGAAAATTAAATTGAATAAACATTGTGGGTCACTGTATGTATTTACGCTACTGGAGATATTGATTGTGTCGGACAAATCCACATGATTTTTCGAGGCTGTATTTATTATCTTGAAGAACTCGAGTTACGTCGTTAGACGCTCGAGCAACGCGACAATTGTTTCCAGTAGCGTGGCAATAAAGATATCGGACAAGTTGATTGAGAAGATGAAATACAGCTAAGTATCTACCTTCGGTGACAAAGACAAAGATGGACGCCGGCTTGGTATTCGAGGCGCTGCACGTGTAATTGCCTGTGTCCGATTCCACCGCTTGGTGAATCGACAATCGACTTTGAGTCGAAGTGGCGTCGGTTTGTACGGTCACGCTGCCTCGCGTGGTGTCGAAATTTATCATTCGATTATTGTGATACCAGAATACGTATTGCGGTGGCGTTGGACTCTGGAATTCGGAAACAAACAAAACATTCGGTCTGAAAGCATTCATACAACCTTTTCCCTTTACCAAATCATTTTGACATGGAAAATATTTTTCTATCGTTTCAAAAAACATTGACCGTTTCCAGTTATTTTTCCCTATTATTCTTCTACTAATATGTCAGCGGTAAAATATCGCTCGCCAAGCTACCGCCAACGATTATAATACTGGAACGCACTGAAGCGCATATTGATTATTGAAATTCTTTTATTTTGCGCTCGTGCGTTAACGAATTATCGTTTTTGTATGCAATATTATCTGGAATATGTTAAAATGTTCATATTGCACATACTTTCGCAGCTAATAATGCGTTTAACTTCGCAAACATTTGCACAATTTATTTCGCACAAAAATTGAGCGATGGTTCGTTGAACAATGTTTTATTTGAAATTGCCTTTTTACTCTGAACATATTTTAAATCTCTATCTCCTCTTTATATGATTCTTAAAAATCCTTTGCAGTCGTTTCTCTCAAGCGTTACACAAGATATTCGCATTTTTCCTAAAAATTTTAGAACGCTCATTAAGGGACGAGAATTATACCAAAGTTGCTATTCGTAGATGCTTTAAGTGTGTTACGTAAGCGGAAGATTAATTCAGGAAAATAAAGTCAACATAAATATTTTTATAGCGGGGTGGAAATATGCACGAACAATGGCCATATCTTTTCTTTGTGTTCGACATTCGAACCAGAATGTGCACCAAAGTGCAACTAGGATAATTATCGCGACGGATCGATCGGTGTCAATATAGCCACACTGTAGCGCTCTTTTTTCCTCTCGACACGTCCCTGTTCGTCTTTTTTTCTTCATTTTTTCATCGTTGTAACTTTTTTTTTGACTCGGTTAACCGTTCAAGCCGGCCAGAGAAAAAAAGAGAAGAAAAGTTATTGTCTCGCACCGCGACAATTTTCAGCGTGTCTGGTGTCTAAATCGAATGCATTTCTCTGACGGGGACGAGTGCACGATTCGCGCGGAGTGGATGAAGTGAAATGGGACGTCGAAGTCAGCCGTTTGTTCTGAATTCCGTCGAACGTGAGTAGATTTCTCCTTCACTTCGTTCTAGCAATATGCAGTTGAAATATCCCGGTGCCGAGAAAAATGGTTCTTTGCGTTCGACTGTTAAGCCCAGCCCGTTATTGGAGCCGTTTGCTTGGGGATGTTTCGACGATACTAATTGTACGAGCTCCCTCGCATACGCGGTCTTGAAAACATTTCAACCCCCTTCTAATCTTAAAGGAGATACATTGGATCCAAAAATTATTTAAACACACCTTCGATTCTCGAAAAATTTTCGATATTTAAATTGTGACAATTTCGTAAAAACAAATACAGTGTTTTATCGATATAAGTCCCCAGCACGGGTCTGCCGAGGGACATTTATGCGCCAGGGATAGTATTCTTTGACTTTTGCCGAACGTAGATAAGGACAGCCGAGCTCGAGAAGCTCGGTCGCCGAGAAGTGTAAACATAATTAATCTGTATTTCTAACTTCTTTATTTTTCATTATTTTTTTATGGGACTTCGAAAAACGTATTCGTGGCATTTTTCTAATGCAAAATCATATCAAATACGATATAATTCCGATGATATTTACTTGTAAATGATATTTACTTTAATCGCCTATTACAAGTAAATATCATCGGAATTATATCATATTTGGTATGATTTTGCATTAGAAAAATGCCACGAATACATTTTTCGAACTCCCATAAAAAAATAATGAAAAAAAGGGGTTAGAAATTCGGATTAGTGTGATCTCACCGATATACTCGAGCCGCATGATATCATACTTCTCGGCGACCGAGGCCTCTCGAGTTTCAGGGCCCCTCAAGGGGGTATACCCCGCAGTAGTGGGGATAGATATGGGACATTTACAGGCCAGACTTTTGGGACATTTACGGATAAAATACTGTAGTATGACCATAAGCCAGAACACTTCTAATCTTAAAGGAGATACGTTGGATCCAAAAATTATTTAAACCCTACATCTCCGATTCTCGAAAAATTTTAGATATTTAAATTGTGATCATTTCGTAAAAACAAATAGTACAACCACAAGTCAGAACGCTTCTAATCTTAAGGGAGATACAGTGGATCCAAAAATTATTTAAACACTAATCTCCTATTTAACACTAATCTACTATTTAAACACTCATTCTAAATATCGAAAACAAAAATTTTCGATATTTAACCTTCTCTCTGTGTACTGCTATACTAATGATAACCGTGTGCAAGGAGGTAATTGGGCCTCATGCATTTTTGGAACAAAATGAAAGGAAAAATTTGTCTGACCCAAGCATTTGTAAAATTTTATTAATTTTTAAAAGATAAATATACAATACTGTAAAAACTTGAAACATATCATAGATATCATTCCTAGAAAATATTTAGAAATTTTCCGTACACACAGAGAAGGCTAAATTATGGCAATTTCGTAAAAACAATATAATCATAAGCCTGGACTCATATTCATTGTGGTTAATTTTATGAAATGTAAAAACGGACGAAGAGATTCGGAGATCTACCGCGTGCAAGTTTGGAAAACGCGATTCAACTTAACATTTACCTGGCATGCGAGGGATCATTTCTGGGGCTGTAACTTTGTCAGTTGTTCGAATGAAAGAATCCTCTTTCCACAGTATTCCACGCGCAGAAATTTGAAAAACAATAAAAAAAACATTTTCCATTTTTTTCGTCGCCGGAAAAATTGCGTGCCGCTTTAATTGGCTCAAATGAAATTACAATCCCATAGATATCGAACTAGAATCGCACGGAAACATTTCACACTTGCAGGTTCACATCGCATGTGCCATAAATGGCAAATTGTCAGTGGCTGCCCACATTGTTATTGAACACGTCGATGGCCAAGTCTACGTACCAATTGATTTATTACTGTGATACGATATCTTACTATTGATTACTATTGGTTTAGCTCTGTGTCAGGCAATTTGCCCAACTTGAATGGCATTGAAAACCTCTGGAGACTACACGGGTCAGCTGTCTAGACGTGGATAAACTGTAACCCTTTATGGAAAATCAAAGTTTCATACTTAATGCGTTGGAAAGAAGCTTTTACATTTATTACGATAAAAAGTAGGTGCACAATTTAAAACAGCGAAAATTTGAAAAAGCTTCAACGGTGAAATATGTAAATGTATATTTAACTCCTGTGTATAATAACTTTTTATTTTGAATGAAGATCCGGAGTCTATTTATCATAAACTCCGCAGTTGACACATTACAAATCGCTTCAACTTAATAACAAGCAATTTGCAGTGCTTATGCAGTTCAAAGCATTGTTGAAAATAAATACTCATAACTGTTCCTGTTCATTTGCCGGTAATTTTTGATCTTCTGTTTGAATTACTTGCGAAACCAATTCAATTATTTCATACAGCCAGAAGCTTACGGGGAATGACTCAAAGGTCGTTTCCTGTTTCTGCGATTTGTCTTTCAGAAATGTCGCGTAGGTTCGTGCAGTTCCCGGCAAGATTGATATTAACAGTCCCTCCTTCAATTAATGTTGTTTCAAAATTTGTACAGTTCCCCCAACATCATTCCTTCCTATCTCATATTTGCTAACTTGATGGAGAAAATCGCGGAACACCTACCGTGACATTTCTGAAACTTTTCATACGAAAGCACGAATTCTCAAGTTGTTAATTGCTACGTTTTTGTAGTTAATAATCGTCGGGCAGATTTTACGAAACACGTTTCCGTATCTCGGCGTGCATTATTCGAGAACAATTTATCAGTTTCGCTACAGTCCCTGCGCTTCGACTATGCATATTTGCCATCAGACCGAGGTAAAAGAAATGGTAGTTTAATTATGCAAATTAATCATGAAACGTACTGCTCCGATAATTAAATTTTTATGATCATCGAATAGCTCTGTGCTCGTGTGAATAGAGATCGTCCATTTCGAAATACTTTTACGTTTTATAATAATGTATGTGATTCAATGCCATTTACATATATATCTTTGTATGTAATTATGTACTTCATTAAAATACTATGAGTTAAGTAAGATTCGATTTTAACTTGAATCCGATTTAACTTGAAAATAAAACATTTCTTCCGACCTAGAATAGAATACTCCAGTGTACATGATGTTTCATTTTATGAAAACAATACTTAGACATCGGATTTTATGCATTTATGACAAAGATGAGTAGCTGTAATTCGAAACAGTGAAACCATTAGGAGAATTGAAAAATACTGTCGTATTATTTTCGACCTATTAAACATACTAAGAGAGAAAATACATTTTTATTTCACTCCAGTTGACAGCAAATCAAGTAGAAAATTCTTATTTTGCATAAAGATTCGCTGTTTATTGATTGCATACCAACATATTTAATAATGTGAACAATATAGTGAATAATGGTACAGCAGTATTTCAGAGGTAAAACTCTGATTATTTGGTTGTAAATGACTTCTCAGAAGTACAAGGGAAACAGAAAATATGATCATAGAATTTACTAAAATTATTTTGATAAAGTAATATATAAAATGGACACGTAGACCTAGTGTGAACCTGGTGTTAAACTATGCAACCCCTGAAGAGCTCGCGAGTTTCTAACTTATGAAAATCGGGCGCGGCTTTATCGCTTTATTTCCCCCCTCTCGCGGTACCGCTTATTGTGTTGACAGTCTGGGCATTATTAGTGCTGCGAGCACGTTATATAGGGCAGCTTACAGCGTTATTCAATATACTTATGAATACCCTATCTTCTTGTAGCGTGGTCGTCGGAAGCCGTATTGTTCGTAATACTATCAATTCGGTGGGCGGTTGGATTCCTGAGCGTATTTCCGCGATATCGAAGAGTGCTTCCATCCTTCGCTTACATTAGACGTTTTCGGAATGGGTTCCCCTTTTCCTCTTTGTCCGCGGCGACGCGTCTAGGCAAAGAGAAGGCAAGCCGCGAAGCGCAGATGAGGGAAAAAAGAGAGAGCAGAAAGAGAGAGAGAGAAAAAAAAAAGGAACGCCACACTTTATTTTCGTTTGCCGATAGTGTCGAGTTTGCAGCGGCAGCAATGCCGCTTTAATGCACTTCCACTCTTGTATTCGTGACTAAGCCGCGCCTATTTCACCAGAGGTTTTTCCGCCGTACGTTCGCGAAGGCGCATTCAATGTTCGCACGAACTGCAAGCTGTGCGTTTCTATGTACCTTCGTTAAGCGGATGGACTCCGTGCCGCGTGGCTTTATTCCGCGACGTATGCGCGACACGATTATTATGTATCAATGGGGAGCACGCGTAAATAGACGGGATATTTATTGTGCGCGATATAGAAACTCCTTCTGAGAAAACGCGCCGCCGCCGCCGCGCGCCGGTGATAAAAGATATCGCACGCTCGTGTTCATTTTCACTTTAGAATTTCGTTCGAGATATTCGAGGGCGATGTAGATTTCGCGATTTACGAGATGTTTCAATGGCCGGGATATTTATTGTACGCCGCCGCCAGATTTTTCTCCCTTTAAATGCTGCCGTTACGCGATATACTCTAGTCGAGATTATTCTCCTTCGTTCTCGACGTCTGGATTCGCAGGGAATTTTTTTTATCGTGACTTTCCACGGCGATGAATGACGGGCCACGTGTTTCCGGTTGTTCCGCGTTGCTTAGAGAGGTAGTCTCTCGTTTTCGAAAACTCGATTTTTCTTGCAGTTCCTTTGGCGACCGGTTTCAGATTTTTTATTTTTCAATTATTGAAATTATAAAGGTGTTTCTATTAGAAATGATTAGATAAATTTATTTATTCAACCACGTATTCTTATCAAAATTGTGAGGAATCTGTTCCGTCTTGTAATTTTTACAAAACAATGTACATGTATCGGTCACCTTTTGTACTCGGTACAGTTAGTGTTAACAGCTGTAATATCACAGTTTTCGTTCGATATAAGGCTATGGCTCCGGACGCCTTTCGACGTATTGCGGATGAGGCTACTTACTCGGCTCGGCATTGTTCTCGAGAGTTTATAGGTCCTATAAAGTTGTCCGGCAGACTATAAAGTAAAATACGACATACCGTTTCGTTCTGACACTAAGCGGTGTCGAATTTCGAAAGAAGAAGAGGGGATAGCGATTTTCTTATTTTCATTCAACACCACGTATATTTTCATACGCTTTTCTCAAAAAGATTTGAATGAAAAATTATATTCTGTACTTTTTATTCCAGTTTGCATGTTGTACCATACTGTCGGATTTTCTCTTGTTATAATAACAATAAGTGTATACGAACAAGTTAAGAGATGGCTCAAAAAGTTCCTTACCTTTTCTATTATGCACACGAGAGTTATAATGGATCCTACATCGACATGATGTTCGCCACTCCCTAATATAAATGCTTCTGGTATTACTATGTTTAGATTGACAAGGTGTGATAATATCCCTGTATTCCTTGAGACCTGTAACAGTACACAACCGATATACATATAAGGTGATGGAAAATTTGCCTCTGTGGCTTTCCAATATCCATACCGAAGTTTACAAATTAAAATCTCTCACGAAATTTTTCCAATATTCGGACAGTTTAATATTTTTAAAAATAATTTACAGTAATTGTCGATAAAATGTATTTTTTTTTTGTGAAAACTCCCTTAACTGGATTTTATTAATTTTAAGCAGTTAAAGTAGCTAATAAATAGATAATGATATCTAAACGACCTTGAATTACATTATTGTATCGTTGAATTACTGTATCGTTGAAATTGCCTCGAGAAAGGCTACAATCGTAGGAGTTCAAAAAAATGTGGTTACATTGAAAAGAAAACTAAGTTGACCTTAAAATTTCTAATTCAAAATTCCCCTTAAGTTTTGAAAAAATTAATTCGGACTTAAAATTTCCCACAATTTAAATTTTGAGTTAAAAAAAAAAAGTTATGTACTGAAACATTTCTTCCTATCTCAACAAACGTTATTAAAGCGGCTCGTCTTACCCCGTATAATAAACCACGAGGATGCACACGAAATTATACAAGCCTGAATTCAATTGACCGTGATAAAACAGTTTAACGATCTCGATGCATTCTGTTCCATTTAACATCGCCATGGTACTTCATTGAACAGCAGAAATTCGAAGGACTATAATCATTCGAAGACTATAAAACAGACGGGACGTCATAAAGCGCGTCGATACCATCGACTAGTGGCACGAAATAACTTCCTAACGATCATAAGCTGATATTTTTTATTACCGGCGGTACGAGGCACCGTGAAAGCTTCCTGAGCATCGAGCACAGCTACTTTAACTTTACAACGTCAATTAGCGACGACTGCGAGTAATTCGACAGAATTACCTGACATTCGTACGTCCCGTTGTCCCTTTCTTGAACATATTTGATCTGCAGAGTCCAATCGTCGGAACCCTCGGGATGCAGCACCTGAAACCGTTCGTCGTTCGTGTACGTGAACATCGAGCTGGTCAGGACGTGGAAATCACGCCGCCGTATCCAGGATATCTGAAACAGCCACGCAATCGTTAATCAGTCTTCTTGCCCGACGGAAATATCGTGGGTGATAAATCGCAGTTCACTCTAAGGGCCGTCTGGGACCCGCAAAAGCTGCGAGAGACCGACGCCGTCGTTGAGGACAGAGCGTTCTTACCTCGGCATCGGACACCGTTCTTTCTGCCAAATTGCGAACTTTGCAATGCAAAAAGGCGGTCCCGCCTAACTGTACCGTCACGTTGGACACCGTATTGTTGTCGTTCGCCTCGTTCACTCTCTGCAGCTCTTCGAAATTGCTAAACCACAGCGTCTTCCAATCTGACGGTATGCTGTAAGGTACACGCCGGTCTGAAACAATCAGAGAGAACCCGCTCGGTGAACTCTGAGATCTTCTTTGAATCATGCGAGGAAGAGAGACTGGCGAGGATTCGTACATTTTTAGATTTCTCATATAAAAAGTAGGAGGGAAGATCGCTCTTTGTAGATCGCGTTAAGTTGGCATTATTTCAAGCTAGCCTTTAAGCGAACTGCAGTGTTCTCTCCGTAACTGTCCAAATTTTATCCCCACCACAGCGAGACTCAGATTGCAGCTTCTCTAATTATTAATTTTCTTTTTATGAAACTTGTGAACAATAATTCTTAGTTTCTGGGGTACACTTCTATGACATTATTTACTCAGAATCACATTCTGAATCGAATCCCAAAATTTCAATCTCTCAGGGTAAAATCACTCCGAAGAGGGTAGCCTCTCTTCCTAGTGAAAGAACAATGCCTGATTCTACGACCCAAAAAACCACAAAATCTGTTCTGTTTGTAACGAGTGGTGTGCATTGAATTAAGTCCGCGTTTTGGCCACTTCGAGCCACTGCGCGCTGATGGGGATACGAGCGAACTACTAGCGAGGTATCAGCAGCGTGTAATCCTCCGCTTGCGACCGCGCAGCAACTGCATACACCGTTTCCGACTTAAACCCTCGGTCCCCAAGATGAAACGAAGTTACCTTTACGCGACACTTCTTGCGGCATAACTACCGAAAGGCCAATTTCACTGAAACTCGCGGCAGAGCGTTTCTTTGGCAATCAGTGCACGGTGGAAACGATCAAAGTCAAACTTCTCGACCGCTTCTTTGGAGCCGGTGCGTGTTCCTGTTCCCGGTCAAAAAACTTATTCCCGCGCACTTAATATTAATTAATTAGGTTCGCGAGCGCGGGATAGAACAGGCGAAGTTTTTCGGGTGGGGGTTCGAGGGGTACACGGAAGGCGCAGTTTGAGTAAAGGGGTAGCTGGAAGGGACGAGCGGGATTGGGGATGGTAATTTGGAAGTAACTGGAGTGTTTTGGTAAAGGAAATACCGAGGAGTAAGGAAAACTCCGCGGAGCACACGGCGCGTAAACTTAACGCAAGGTGGATGGGGTGGAGGCTGAAGGGCGAAGGGCAAAGGCGTCAGATGGCAGAATCGGGGGCTGGAAATGGAAGGGGTGAACGAGGAGGCGATGGTTACAGAAATCCGTAAACGGAAAGAGAGAAAATTGAGAAATAGAGAAGCACACTGGAACAGGGGAGAAGGTAGTAGGGCCTGGGCGAAAGACAAGCACTTGAGACTGAACTTTGTGAGCTTTTGAATGCAGGGCATAAGCTACCTGCCTTTTGTTTCCGCGAGACAATACGAAACCTTATACAACGAGACAAGAACCGGGGCTACAGGGTTGGAGGAAAGGTGCTCCTACTTCTCTTCGACCAGTTAGTTGGCCAGGATCATGTTCTTTTCTTCTCGCTTTAAGTATTCCCAATTCACAGCCACTTTTGAGTGGGGGAGCAAGTGCGCACTAGAGGGATTTTTCGCGAGGTTAGCGAGCTTTCGACGGTTTCTTCTCCTTCTCTCTCTCTCGCGCTCTCTCTTTCCCCCTTCTCTCTTTTTTCGTCACTCGGAGTATCCTGTGACTCGGTGCAGCGCACAATAACGTTTATTTATTGCACCTGCCAGATAAAAGCGGTATCCCCCCGACGTGATTACGGTCGCATGATTTGAAATCACCATTTTAACCCTTTGCAGTCGGAGCTAGTTTAATCCCTTGCCGTAACATTTTCTTTACAACTACAGTGATTAAAACGTCTTTATCCCCGAAAATGTCGTAGAAGAGAAAAGAAAATGTAATGCATAAATATTGATTAGAAACGAATCAAATTGTATTCCATTTAAAAAGAAAGGCGTAATATTCATATCTGTTAGACTTTGTTTAAAATCTTCATCACGAGTGTGACTCGTTAAAATATGGCAAGGGGTTAACTGGAAAATTAAACATTTCTTCGTACAATACTTAAATGTGTAGTAATTGATTAGGTACCAACATATTTAATAATGTAAACAATATTGTGAATAATGGTACAGCAATTTTTAGTGATGACTCTGAGTCACTCCTCGACTGCTAAGGGCTAGCATAAATTAAATCTCATATAAATAATTATTTATATTTCGTTTTTCGCTAGAGTCTCTGCAGTGTTTAGATAAACAAATGCCTGTGTCAAGGCTGGTGATATACGAGAAAGCTCGGCGATTTAATAAAAAAATAGGAATTCCTAATTTTAAAGCTAGCAGCAACTGCTCACCACAGTTTCGCTCGTATCACTGTATTCGTAATAGAATTTGATTGTTCGTTTGGGTTATTCGATCTAAAATATTTTTGATGTTTCAACAAAAATTGTTTAGCCCGGTCGAACTATGTTGCTTTGAAAGAAAATTCAAAATGAACATCGACAGACGCCATCTGCGTGTGAGTATGATGTTCGAATTTCATAACGGAACAGATATTAAAAGTAAAAAAACATTTGTGACATGTTTGAAGAGATTGCTGTGTCAATTCCACGCTGCGAAAGATGGTTTTTGAATTGAAAAAAGCTCCAATCTTTTGGGTCTTCATTTTTCGAACAAAAGTCAGGCACATTTTATAAAGAATATCAAAACTTGCACGAGAACAATGGAAAAATGATATTTAAAACAATGACGAGTGGCTGATTGAACAAATTAATTTTCGTGATTACACTCATTGTGTTTAACATAAAGCAAATACTACCTCTGGCAGAAAATATTTAAACAATCATGAACCATAAATGTGACTGTCGAGAAAATGATGGATAAAATCTGCCACTTTCATTTCACTTTCGAGATATTGCCATTTAAAATTTTGATCATTAATGCTTTGACATAGAATGTCGGTTAAATTGCATTATTTTTTAGCCTTTCGTAAATCCTATATTATAATTGTGACATACGGCGTTTTCCCTTGCAACCACAGAAGTAATGGTAAAATAATGATTAAACCACGAACTTCTTGAGATATTCAGGATCCTGTCTCGATAAACTACATAAATATAGATTTTTTTTTGGAACATGGTCCCCGTGGTTCAATTTTCCCCTACACTGTATTTCAGTGAAAAGTGAAGGAAACCCTGCGAAACTGCTATCGACGGAAAACAAACTCAATATCCAAAAAGAGCCGCGCAGGCGAAACAAAATTTATAGCGCGCGAGCGACTCTCCGACCACCCTGTATTACAATATCGCGCGCAGGATCGAAGAATTATTGATTAAATCGGGAACGGTGTACCGTATGATATTCGAAGCCGGGGCTATTTTTCGAAATAGAATGGGAGGTCCGGGGATTGTGTCAAGAAAACAGGAACGGTGCAGGGTGAAAAGGAGAGGAGTAGGAGTAGAAGGTGAAGGTTTGAAGAAAAATTGATATCCTCGCCCGGGAGCAGAGAATAAAAGGGGACAGGTTAAATGCCTCGAGAAAATTATTTACCTTTATCGAGCGACCTGGCCAGAAGAATTGTCGGCAGGATCAGGAAGACCATGTACCACGATAGCCGGTCCCGCATCCTTGCGAGGTTTCGAGTCCTCCTGGAAAAAGAGAAACGGAGGGTTCTCGGTTATAAACCACGAATTTGTATGCGTCCGCTCATCTTCTATTGTCTCATGTCTCTGATTTTTCTGGGATAGAGAGTACTCCTCGAAACGGGTTTTGCAGGGGACCTGTAACCTGGTTCCGAGGATACTATAAGACCTCCCCTACTCCCTCGGGAGTGTTTCCCAAGTGTTCCGTATGCATTCGAAACTCGGATGGAACTTATCCCAGATTTATGACAAATTTCCCTCGCCCCCTGCTGCATGCCGAAGCAGCCTCGCCGAAGGAAAAAGTTGACCTTAAACGGTGCACCGTTTATTATTCTTGAAGGATCGCCACCGAGATTCGACCTTCTTTCGGGTTTTATCGCGGCACCATTTTTTATGGGACTTGAAATTCAATTTTCGTCTCATTGATTCGACGCCGCCGCGCCGCCGCCGCCGCTGGCTCGCGCGAAATGGATCGCGATGAATATTTCTTTTCCCACTCCCCCCCCCAACCCCGCCGATCAGAATTCATGCAAATGCCGAACGAATTATTCAGAACATTGGGAAATAGTAATCAATGGTTTTTATTAGAATACGTTTTTGGATAAGAGAAACTTTATGAACACTGTTAATCTTACAATAACTGAATAGAAACTGAAACAACAGTTTTAGCACACAGTGGTGTTTGTTTGAAGATGATAAACTTATGATAAACTTTCAGCAATACTATATACGTTAATCCTTTACGACGGTTGACCGAATCTTTATAGGCGAACACTTGAATTTCGACTGTAACGGCAACTCGCTGTTACTACGCAGATCGAACGAGCATCGATCGATAGAAGAACCGCGAACACACATTCGAAACAGATCACCACGCGCAATATTAAACGATTCACACGCACACCGCTCGCAACGGCATCTATCGGATACATTTTCTAACAGTTTTCCATTGGGAAATAGTAATTTGATTTTTTAAACGATCCCGGTTTTATAAATTCCTGTTAAGAAATTGGTTCATGTAAAAGAAATACTGTGAAACAATGAGTTTGTCGCATGTGTTTTTTCTTAATAACTCCTTAACAGACCTTCTGAGATATTCTCGCAAAGGAGAAAGTTGCTTCAAATGATCTCAGAAATCGCTCCATTCAAGGAAGTGTAACATTTTTGATGAGGACGGCATACAGGCTGTTCCAAAAAATGTTTTACTTCCTCGAAAGAGGTGATTCCTAAGATCATTTGAAGTAACTTTACACTTCACGAAAATGTTCTTCGCGATTTTGTTCAGAAGTTATTAACAAAAAACACGGACCAATCAGGGCGCGGGTACTGTCGGATTCCGGCTCGGCCAACGCCAGTGTCCCGCTCAACTCTAATCGCGCTCCGATTGGTCCGTGTTTTTCGTTAATAACTCCTGACCAAGACCGCGGAGAATATTTTCGTAAAAAGTTACTTCGCATGACCGCAGGAAGCACATCCACTCCAAGGAAGGACAACATTGTCGGCACACCCTGTAGCGTCTAATCGGATTAATTCCAGGTAGGAACACGTCCGGCTAAATGCATTGTTATTTGCCGATAGACAAGCGGATTGACCTGACGCCCCGAACGCAAGGATGGCCACTTACTTTTTGCGGTCGATTGCTGGTCGTCTCGTTAATTGGCCGGTTAAAAGTTTCTCGGTCGACAGAGAATCAACGGCTATTTTACGGTTCATAAAACGACGCGAATTCAAACAGTCCTGATAAATCGAGCGAGAACGTGGCGCGCGGCTGTATCGGCGAAAGAATTGTTCGCATTAGCTTGTAGCTATCTGCCGCGATTGTTTCTCCCCCGTGTTTTTTTTTCCGCCTCTGTTTTCACATGGCATCCACGTATTCACCCCGGAATCGCTCCATAAAATTCTATTGCTCGGATTTTTTACGCGATTTTATTGTAATTCTTACGTGATACGTTCGCCATTGTTTTCTGGTCGTAAAGTTTATTCGCGCGAAAAAAAGAGCGGAAAGAATGGTTAGTGCTTTTGGAAAATACCCGCGGCACCGTTCCGTTCGCCTTTCGAGTTCAATAATACACAATCACCCGGGGAAACAAACTATTTAGCATGAGAGCTCTGTTACGTTTTTCGCTTCTAACTGCGAGCTGGATTTCTCCTCGGGATTTTTTAGAAACACGATTGCAAAACAAACATACTCCTTGACTTTTTCTTTTTGGTTTACACTTTTTTCAAGTAAATTTTCACTTCTATTTAGCTTAAACAGTTCAGAGTACCTAGCCACCACCTTAGCGATTCATAAATGATTCGATGTTTGCTTTGTTTCGCACAGCCACCTCTCTTTAAAAGTAAAAATTATTTCGTTTGTATTCCCTCATGCAGATTTCCCGTCGTTTTATCGTAAATTATGAAGAGAGAAATTTCAACATTAACAGACGGAAAATTTTGGATTTTAAACCGGGAATATCCACGATTTACTGTTTAATGATGGCGAAATTGTTATTGGAGAAAACTCGGACGCCGGCCGGAAATAAAGAACGCAATAAGCCGTTACAGATAAACTGGATTTGCATTTATCCGGCATCGCGACGCTTTATTTAACGTTGTTATCTAATAATTTCTACGCGGCCGCGGAACCCACGAGTTTAATGCCGTCGGACAGGTATTCGTATTTCATAATTACATAAAAAATCCTATAATTTCTTTCTGAAAGTAATTTATACGGTCTGCGCATGGATAAAAGGTGGTAGGGGAGCGATAAAGAATGTGGAAAGTGAAAAATAACAGCTTGAATTTTTCAGCTCGCATTGTAAGTATTCATCTTCAAATTGTAGTTTGTCTGTATCATCGATGAAAAAAAAAAATAGAAATACTATTACTCGTAGCACAAAACTTATTCGTGAGTGGACGCTAGAGGTCATGTGAAGGTTCACTTCGATTTTTTAAATGGAATGATGTAGCTGCACATTAGTTGTAAAAAAGTATTAAACCACTTATGTTGAAAAATGAGTAGTGTAGGAAATATTTTTAGTAGGAAAATTTTATTTAATTTTTAAGGAACGTAATTATCAGATAATAATATCCGTTTTAATATGTATAAATAGAATATAGATTTACTTCTGAAATCTTGTTTAAACTAGCACAAAAATAATGAAACATAAATCTAATAAACCACTTTTTTCTAATTTTTTGTTCATATTCTTAGTCAAATTGTTACCTTTCAGTTTTTCATGTGCAATTATTAGTATTTTGATTACGTTGTATGCTGTGTATTATAGAGAAAAATGTAAGGGAGTGAAGAAAATCATTCTTTTAAAAGGGGTGCAATTGTTAGTATTATGATTACATCGTATGCCGTATATTACAGAGAAAAATGTAAGGGGGTCAATGAAGAAAATCATTCTTTTAAGAGTAGAGCATTAAACTAAATGTAGACATACAATAAACATTTTCCTTTAGCTTCTAAGAAATTACTAGAGGCAAAGAATCATTGTAACCACGAAGAAGATTGTGCGGTAAGGGGGTTAATGAATTAAAGCAGCTTGGAAATTCGATTAGCTAGGTGTTCGAATATTCCCGATTGTATTTACAATCTTTTCCCGAAGAACGAGCAACAAGTTCGTTCCTCCGGAAGTCGTTACTCTCGGCTCCGGCATTCGCATAATAAATCTGGCGATCAACCGGCATCTTGTCTTCTCCAAAAATAGGGGGCAACAGCAACGAAACGGCCGGCCCCGTAATTCACCGAGGATTCTTACGATGCGGTTCACGATCGCGGCTCGTGCCCGACGGAAACACTACTGGATACTCGTAGGATTCCCCGTTGCCAATCGTTATCCGTGATTTATAGTGTTCCGGGGATCCCGAGGTCACGGAATCAGGTTCATTCCCCGATCCCGCCCCCGCCAGTAACCGCCCCCGCAACCCCCGAACGGGTTGCTAGCTAACGGCCGTTTGGTTCAAGCGGTGTTTTGCATAAATTAGCGTGAAGATGCGGCCAGCCGAGTGCCACCACGGCCATAAAAATAGAATACGGAAGGCGAGGGCGACGCGTATGCGTACGTATTATTGATTCGTTGGCAACGTAATGCGCAGCGATGCGAACGGGGGTACACTGCCGGACAAAAGGATAAGACTGTGCATGTTTGTATATTTTGTATATTTGAATAAGGGAATGTGCATTTTGAACGTTCCATGTGTTGTGCGCCATCTCCAGAGCGAGCATACCAAGGCGTGGGCTGGTCTTTTCCTAGCGTAACCAGAAATTTTTACCTTCTTCCTATGTAATCCAGTAGATTACGGCGAGAAAATGCCAAAAATCCAAGTTTCCATCCTAGGAGATTAGTGGTTCAAAAGTGATGAGTATTCAAAGTTGAACGATTTACAAAATTAAAAAACGTTCGTACCATAATCTCTCTATTTTTCTCATATGCTGCAATAATAGCTTGAATTGAAATTAGAAAATCATCGCTCTATCTCATTTCTATCGAAAGTTCTTTGTTTTGGACATAAAATTCTTCGGTTTATCCCACTCTGTGTGCCGCATCGTGTTTACATTCCTTTCTCTCCCTTCGCTGCTGTGTGTAGCACAAACTCTCGCCATGGTATGCTCGCTCTGGAGACGGCACACCGCATAGGACGTAATGCACATTTCCTTGTTTCAAATACACGCAATATACAAATATCCACAGAGCCTTATCCTTTTGTCCAGCACTGTAGACGATATCGCTGTTAGGTTACAATACCTAACGTATTCTTAAGTAGCTGGTCCGCCTTCGTCGAGGGATCGGCTCCTAGATGGCAATTGGCTCGCCACAATACCGGGGGTTGGAGTAGCGATGGAATCGAGCAGCCACCGTCAACGGTAATTCTGACGAGCGGCGTCTCATCAAACGGAATACCGAGAGCATTAATTATCTCGCCTTTGCCACCGACCAAGAGAACTTCCATTAAGGGCGGCGTCCAAGATTCAATTTTTTTGCCGAGCTGTTTATTGATCAACTCGGGGATATTTGCACTTTTATTTAATAATTCTCCGTTACTGGAGTTCTCCAAGCAGTGGGCACACAAGGTTTTTTAAAAATATGGCCGGACATATAAGCAGGACTTTTCCGCTGATTTTGGTAATTTTTTAATTCCGGCCGTGTTCTATCCTTTTCCAACGAAAGATATAAAATGAGAAAAATCATATACAATGGAATTATTCTAGGTCGGAAGATATGTTTAATTTTCCAGTTAACCTCTTGTCGTATTTTAATGAGACACACTCGTGATGAAAATTTTAAACGAAGTCGATGTTAGGCCTTTATTTTTAATTTAAGAAATTTAATTTAATTTAAGCATTGAAATAAATGTAGTCATACAAAAAATATAAATTTTCTTTTCTCTTTTACGACATTTTTGGGGATAAAGACGTTTCGATCACTGTAGCTGTAAAGAAAATGTTACGGCAAAGGATTAATATAGGTTGAAAATAATGTAGTAGTATATTTAAATTCTTCAAATTTTTTCACTGTCAAAAATTAGATCTACCCATTTTTATCATAAATGCATAAAATCCGGAATTTCTGTTGAAGTGGCCTAGGAAAACAGATTTATAGAAAAGGGTTGCGAAAGGGTGAGTTTGATTTGAGAAGGGGTTACTTTGGAGGGTAGAGAAGCGACTATACTGTACAAGAGGATTAATTCGTAGGCTTGTGAAGTTTGTAGGTGTATCCTGTAGGGTAGCATTGCAGACCGGTTTTTGTATGAACCCTAATCAGATCAGCGGATCTCGGTGCCATCGCTAGGTGGTAGCCAGTGTACGCGGTAAATGCGGTAAATGCATGCCGCTGAAACAGTTGTACTGCGCTGCGTGTATGTATGTAGAATATAGATGCGCGCCTTGGTACGCGGTTAATGGAAACCTTTCGTTTGGCACCGGGATCGATAAATGGGTCTGCGGGGAGCAGTTGCAAAGAGTTAGCCGCGTCGCTCGCATGCGGCGTCTGCCAATACTTCTTACGTATGCATGGAATCGGCTAAGATCAGGCGGGGTCGCGGATGCTTGGCGCAGCCCTTGCAGAATTAAAGCGCGAGCCGTGTTTATTGCGGAGCTGTTCGTTGGGATGAATGGCAACGGAACTGGCCCGAATTGGCCACTGTTCTGATCCTTTTGCTGCGCTGCACCCGAGCCTTTTCAAACGGGACACACAGCCTGACGACTGGCCCCCCAGGCACTTTTTACATTTCGTTCGTGGCTTGGCCCTGCGAAGCCCAAGTCTTCCGAGTGTGCTCCGGAAATCAGCCGATTCGAGGTCGGAAAGTGTTTCTACAGAGATCCCAGGGAAGAAAGCGTCCCATCATTTCAGAGAGTAGCTTATTGTGCGGCAACAAAGTGGTTAGTAAACAGACACCAAGCGAGCCGGTTAGTTTCGTCATTTTTGCAAACGAATTGTCGTTTTACTAACGTAAACAGTAACGTTGTTGTTGGAGTGCAAGGTTTGTAGATTCAGTTTGAATACGGTGCTTGTTCGGAGAATGTAATACAAAGAGACCTCCCAAGGTTAAGACAACAGCTTCTTTGAAACAACTCTACACAGAATGAAAATAATTTACCTCAATTGCGACAAGCTGGGCTAAAATACAAATTCATTTCTTTTGTTGATAGACTTCGTAGGTTGGAAATATTGTGACGATATTTTTACTAATCTGTTTTACTGTTTTGCGTTTCTCCTCCTTACTGTTAATATCATGAAGTTGTAACTCACAGTGTCCAAAGAAACGATGAATGATACTTGAATATCATTAATTGGCAAGTGTTCGAACCTAGTATCCAGTATATAGTTTATGTCAGGATTAATCAACTGAAACAATTAATGAACTGGCAATTTTTTCTCTTAACGTGAGAAACACTCTGGAAATGAACACTGAAAGAGCATTAATGGTTCGGTGGAAATGTATCCGGTGATCGTAAGATTTGTTTGTTTTTGATTTTCCTGTTTATCCAATCCGGAAGCTGTATTTGTTTGTTCCATATCGGTTCTCTGATTTATGAAGCTCTGTGGGAATCGGCGAGGTTTGCCATTGTATTCAAATGGAATGCCCCTTGAAGCGAATTCAATAGCTGCTGTTCATGTGCGTCCGACCGGATCGAATAATCAGATTTATTTAATTGTAGAATTGCTTAAGTGACGGGTCTTCGTTCAATCAATTCTTTCTTGATATTGTGAACGTGTCGATTGCTGCGTCACAAACGCAACATTTTTTCTAAATTAACTTATTCATCAAAGTAAGTATTCCGTCAATGAATTTCAAGTTTCTTGATTGTATTACAGTAAAAAATTTTTTGAGCCTTTCGAATTTGTTCTCGTGACTTTTTTCTGGTAAATAGGAAAATCCTATACAAAGCTCAATTAATGCATAAACTAAAATTTTTTGAAATTATGACATGCGGCGTTTTTCCTTGTAACCACAGAATTAATCTCCACATTTTTATCCAAAATCGCGTAATTTTTATTCTAGAATCGGACATTTCATATGGAGCGACCTGATAGATGCATAATTGAGATGCAATCTGATAAGCAGACAGAAATCAAATGTTTTTATAGATGGGCGAATTTTTACGTTGAAGGATGTCCAAGGATTAATAGTTGCCAGCAGCCGCTTCACAGAAAGTTAATATTTTCAATTTATATATTCGTTACGAATTCCACTGGCGAGAGAGTCGACATTCCCTCAGATAATGAATTATAAATCCAGAAGTTGTTGCTGCAGGCGCATATTTCAAAGCGGCTACTATCTTCACGAGTATCGATAAATAAAGTTGGACAAACATACTGAGTCAGGATAAACGTACTATATTTCCTGAGCTTCCGTCACGGTCAGCAAAGTTAAATAATTTCCAACGTAAACAAAAAAAGAATGAGATAAATGTACATAGTTCATCAGAGCTTTGAGGCTTTCGGGGTTCTGCGTGTCGCACGGATCACACAGTTGAGGTTTCCGGGTGCCGGCCATGCTCGTTCGAAAGAAGTGTCCTAACTTTTTCTGTTTCACGTTTTAATACTGTTTTCACGTATGCATTATATCTTCGTCGGATATTAATTGCTACATTTTAACCGAATTTATTAATTCCACCTACGTACACATTCTTTCGTTACCCAGCATTCCCCATTGCAATTCTCTCAAGAGCAACGATGAAGGATCTAAAGAAGAGTGAACCTAATAACAAGTTAACAGCTCTAGAACTATTCGATAGTAGAACTTCCGGGCGAACGTAGGAAATAATTAGAGGAATTGCCCGACAAAGTCGCATAGCCCGAAACTTGCGTTGCTCGCGGGAATTCAACGAATTATTTCACCGGCTGGTTTTCTTCAAACGTTCGCGTTCAACTTCTTAAACAGGTAGCCGTACCGGCCACTTTGTAGCAGAAAGTACGTGCTTCAACCGGAGGGAAGTGTTACTTGCTCTCGAGGAAATTGAGGCCGCCAAGAATGAAATTTTTGTGTGCAGAGCCACTTGTCCTGGCGAACAAAGTGAACAATCGCCTTTAGGCTATCCGTGTGCTTGGATTTAACGAAATAGTGATGTAATAGTCCCACCGGGCCACCAAATCGGAAGTTCTTTATCGCTGGGATCTGCCAGCCGAGAACTGTCATCAGCGTTTCACCAATTTTCATACTCGCTTCTGAATTACACTGTGCCTAGCCACTCGTTGCTTGTATTCGTGTTTGCCGCTACCTACTTGCGAACATGTTCAATTCTCTCGTTAACAAGGTGAGCGTGGTCATTCACTCTTTGTACTCTGAAGCTATTCGTAGAACAACAAGTTATTCTGATTTAAAGCGTGTGTCGTGAATAGACAGAGGATTTTATGCGCTTATCACAAAAATGAGCAGGTGTAATTTCAAACAGTAATAACATTAAGAAAATTTAAAAACACACATTTATATTATTTTCAATCTATTACGTATATTGAGAAAGGAAATAAATATGTATTTCACTCCAGTTTGTTGCAATTCGGTTAGAAAATTTCCATTTTGCATAAAGATCCGCTGTTTAATCATCAATAATGAGACTGACTCTATTTCTTCGACAATTCTTTCGTTAACAAGGTGAACACAGTCGTTCGTGCACTCTTTGCATTCTAGAGCCATTCGTAGAACAAGTTATCCTGATTAAAAGTGTGTGTCATGAATTATGAGACTACAATACTGTGTAATAATGGCAAGACTTAACATTACTTGACCATTACATTTTGTAGCTCCCTCTTGCAGTGACCTCCCAGTTTTAGAACAAAGAATCCGTAATTTTAACGAGTTCAGTAGCCTTAATGTTAACTAGAAATAATTCGAACAGAAAATTCCGAACAGTTCGCGAACTGGTATCTCGATCGTAATATAAAGTAACAACACCCTGTCAGCCATTTTTATCGCAACGAAGGGGTAAGTGATTTTGCCGGCGAGTAACGAGTGAATTAGCCCTGTGCAATCGATAGTTAAGTCAGAAGGGAGCGATTTGCGTAGAACTGACAATTAACTTGGAAGTTGAAACTGTAGAATCTTTCGCAATCGTTCTGCAACGACCTTTTCAATTACCTTTAGGTAGGTCGTTGCTTTTATGCGTAGCAGTTCGGTAGCTCTCGAATCGTTTAAGAACAAACGGTTTTGATTCATCAAATTCTCGTTTCCGGGGATTCGGCGAACAATCTGTTTTGATCTGTGGGCGTTCACGGACTGTTTCCGTGTTGTACGCGCGGTGCAGATGAAACGACCTGCAGAAGAAATATATATATATGTATATACATAGATATCTATACATGGGTAGACCACTTAACATGCGAAGTCACGCACGATACAACCGCTGTTCCACCGATATCGCGTATCCGGGGTTTGGTACCCTTTCCGGTGCGCGACCCCCTGCATCGATAAAGAGTTTAGGACCGAAAGATTTCGACGGATACACGCATTCGCCCTTCGAATCACACCCAGAAGATATCAGGATTTTACGTTATTCTAGCTAGCCGCGTTCCACGTGGCACGTAACGGTGGTAAACCACTGTGAATGTTGTAGGTGTCGCGGGAATACGTGCAACGCCACTGAAACAGCCAGTTAATACGTTAACTGTCCAGAAAAAGGATCGTGCTAACTCTTGCAATGTCAAGTCCAATAACCTAACATAAGTTTTGTATCGGGTCCCGTTTAGATCAAACCACACGTGCCACTCTAACCCTGGAACTACCTGATGAGCATTGTGAATGTACACACTACCGCTCAAAAGTATGTGGATACTTGCGAAATGTGTAATAGCAACGCCGAAAAGTTACTTAAGCACCTAAAATGTAATATCTAAATTGTAATTTGTAATTTCTCGTAATTGCTGTTCGTCGCGATGAGCACTATAGGATGCAATAAAAAACAATTTTGACCTTGGGATTCAATATTAAGGTCAATTTTGCGGTCCATTTTTGCAAAAAATCTCCACCGACTCAGAATCACGCTATAATGGTCGCGACATACATAATTTGTATGCAATACATATGTAATACATATGTAATACATAATATGTATAATTTTGAAATACAGTATTTTAAAGAAAACATTTGAATCGATTTATTAAAATATATGTTTAATATTATTCAATGATATAATTTCCGTTATTAGTATAACAACTTGTTGCGGTCTTTCAGAGAACCTGTCAATTCCTGTTTTCCCAATGACTCGCTAGCAACATTTGTTTTTATTTAAAATACAACAGAACTTGCCCTCCAACCTAACACGTAGAACATAACTTTAAATTCATGTAAAATTCAAAATTGCAATTGAATATAATTTCGTCGATCGTCTGGTAGTAGCTAATATTATCACGCTCCTCCCGTACTTGAAACCAATAGACGATCGATACTAGCTGAATATGTTCGTCGTTCGTATTCCGGATTTCTTCCCCATAAATTCGCTAACAACCCCATGCGTTTCGTCGAGGAATTATTAGCGGGCCCAGACCTTGCCCCACCCGTCCCGAGCACAAAACATTCTGCCGCGTCGCGGTAGATAATTAACGTGGCGACGACATTTCGCGGCGAGTTATTGTTTCGGAATACTGTCAGTCGCTGGTAGCCGCCTGTTAGTTTCGCCTCAATTAAAAATAATGAGACGCACGGCTAGTGGGCTGAATTCCTGCAGCTCCCTCGTTTAGTGGCCCGCGCACCGGAAAATCGGAACGTTTCTACACTCAGAATAAGGATAAGATTATTGAAGCGACGTGACGCGCAGCTTAGCAATATTTTCACCGGCCGGAAAAAACTCTCGAAAATCCGTTTATTATACAAAAATAAACTGCACCCTCTGCCGCGTATTACTCTTTGCGAAATAGTTTTCCTCTGTATTCTGCAATTATACTGTTGAAATACCTAGATAATCATTTTTTATACTATAGGGTTAAAGTACGGATGATGTATGTGTGTATTGCATGTGTGCGTGTTAATAGGCAGCTCTATATATGACTGAATTCGTAATAACAGAGGATCGTAATTAATAGTAGAGTTACGATCGCCAACGAATCGCAAAAAGAAGATCAGATCGAAACGAGACAAACACATCTGTCAACGATTGGTTATCCGTGCGTTCTTAATACAAATAAATACGACTTCTCCTTACAACGGCTCGGCTTTTCCTTACAGGAAGGCTTTACCTTCTTTAGCTTCGTCGAACAAACCACACGTGATAAGCTAATATAATAACTTAATTACTATGTTTAATAAAGAATTACAATATTTCGTAAGCAGCACAATACAAAACTCAGAGCCGCCAGATTAACCCTTAGCACTCGAGTGGTGACTCAGAGTCGCTACTAAAAATTGCTATACCATTATTCCAAATGTATTTAGATTATTAAATATGTTCGTATCTAATTAATTACTAAACATTTAAGTATCAGAGGAGGTGTTACATCAATATCATATTCATAAAATGAAAAAAAAATCATGTGCAATGGAATTATTCTAGATCGCAAGAAATGTTTAATTTCCACTCTGCCTTCCCCTTCTACGAGGCCATTCCCCTCAATTCGTGCTCCCTGTAACTAAACTAATTCAATCGGCAACATATGTATATTTGACACTGACTACACAAATGTCTCTAAGACTTGTGATGGATTAAGTTCATCTAATTCAGATGTCTGATAAACCCCCCGAAACGAATGAATTATTGGATAATTGCAAAAGTTCGTGCCTGGTATTCATAAACTACAAGACCTTTCTTGAAT
>CM052271.1:3259922-3279382 GCA_028455795.1 Lasioglossum marginatum | reverse complement strand
GTACTACGATTTCCGGCCCACCCTGTATTATGGAACCTTGTTTACAAGTACACATTTTTTAATTTATATATGTTATGTTACGGAAATTAACTACAGTGCTTTGTCGACGCGAAACTTGCAATAAAAAATAAACCACCGTGCCCTACATGTCGTTTCAATGCTGGAACTGTTTATGGCAATCTACGCTAGATTGCCAATATTCTAGTACAGTATTCTAGTCGGCACTGTGCACAGTCATTTGCGAAAGTTTCTATATACACGAACTTTGTATCAGCAGTACAAATTAGTTCGCTGTGTCGAAAGTTTATTCATTTATAATAACTATGCGAGCTTTCCTGTATACAGTTTTATTCCGGCACACTATTGCGTAAAAACCGCAGGATAGGAGGGAAAATTGTATTTAAAATGAAAAATAGAAAAGCAATGTTATATTCCTGTATAGGAATATGTAGTACAGCTACTTTATTAATAATACGAATAATTGAATAATAACCTAGAGCACAGAATTACCAATATGGTTATACTAATTTATTAATAACAGGAATAATTTAATATTAATCTAGCCGAATTTATTGGTGATATGGAAATTGTACAACATGGCGAGCATAGAATTACTGTTCCATTACACAGTTTTGATTGCCTTTACACCAGCGTACTTGTTATTTTGAAGTTTTGCGTATATGTATAACTTGCAATGGGATACATTCGAAAATGCTCGATGCTACAACTAACATAATTGTTTCGACTTCCACGTTCTTTACCACTGCGGAGTAACGGTTGAAGTACTGTGCGAATGTCTCTTATTTCAGTCGGCATGTCGCAATTTAAACGCATTCGTAGCTTATTACTGGAGCACTTTAATAATCCCCTATTTAGATTTGGAGTATATTGCGAAGCTTGCCGGAGTTCATCATATCTTTGAGAATATATCTGGCCATACATTACAATTAGCGCCGTTATGCAGTCTCATTCTTTCATTAATGTGACGTGGAGTGGAGCGACGATGACCTAATTAGGTGATTAAACTCCCGACGACTTCGGCGGTAACCACTTCAGCCCGAGTCTTCCAAAATCCCGCGGGTTCATCATAAAACTTAATGATTTCGTTTTCCCTTGATAGCGCGCAACCCGTTATATCATATCACGGTTCGCGTGTGTAATAATTAGTAATGGGATCAAGGACGTTTGGCGTATAGCGTGCGCTAAAACACGATTACTTGGATTAGCCGATCCTCGCAAAAACAAGGTCTTAAGGATCGAAGACTTGATCCTTCTGGCCGCAATTCGCTCTAGGACCTAGAACCAGTCTTAACAGAAATGGATTACCTGAACTAGGACTTTTATTGCTCCTCGGATTTTCTGATATCCCAGTCTTTATTACCCAACCACATACACCGGATCCAACAAGCATCTGAACACTAATAGCCGACTCTTAATGGCAAATATCAAGAGTATTTCGTGGACTAATAAACCTCTTTAATTTGAAGAATACAGTAATTCTCTCTGGATATAATCACCGAACACTTGTGAGCGATATTCATGTCAGTCATGTTTCTGTTTAACAATAAAAAAAAAAACGGATCATTTTTATTTCCGGAAAAAAGATTTCTGGAAATTTCAAAGCCGACTGTCACAGGTATTAGTTTCACTCGTTCGCTTTATAAAAAAGTTGTGTTTGTTTTTATCCAGATAAAAATTGACAGAGATGCTTTTAAAAGCCTGTCACATACAAATCGTTGTACCTCCATCATTTTCAGATATGTTTTAATGAAATTTCAAAGTAATACTGTAAGATAAGGATTACCGTTGTAGCTCTATATTTTAATGGATTGCAGCGTACCGTTGAAAAAAAAACTCAATTTTACACATGAAAAATTACTCAAACGTCTAACGCTTCTTTCATCGTTCCCGGGTGTACGTAACCGCTCCATTTTAATCCTTTGCTTGCTCCTGCCAATTTTAATGTGAATCTAAACGAAATGAGATTTCTCCTCCTCTCTTTCATCTATTTATTTAAAATCGTGTATGCTTGTTAGCCATTAATTATTTCTATTTTGTATAGATAATATTAGAAAGAAAGTATGTATTCATATGGTATATATTCAATAACACGAGAAGTTACCTCGAAAATGGCAAAAAGTAATAGAATTTTAGTTTTCAATTTTAATTTACAAACGCTACGAACGTTCGTTTCAATATTAATATAATTATTAAGGTTATGTATGTTAGACATACATATTTATGGGATGTTGCGTGTTTAGGGGATCATCGGCTGTTGCGCTTTGTCTTGAGATTTCGGACGCGTTATCAGATGTAAAAACGAGGACGCCAGAAGTGCGGGTGTTTAGTAGCAGCAATTTAGTGCAACAATGGGCGTGCTTCTTGCGCCGGAGTTCCTAATTTAAATTGTTGTCGGCTGAAAGTGCTCTTTGTCTAGACTCTCGAAAACATGGCGGCCTCCACTCGTCGTGTCATATACCTTTTCTTTACGGTATCTCTGATATCGGGTATTTGAGACGGGACAGTGGCCTGGCAATACAACAAAAGACTCGGCTAGCGATTATGGAAACGGTGCTGGAACGGTTAGGGATGATTTAAGGTAGGTATCTTTGGTAAAGTGATAGCAAAAGTGGCTTTCGTTTCTCATTTCTCGGCCTCGAGTGTAACTCTATAGTGTGCTGAAGGTCTCGCGGCGCGGCGACCCTCGTTCAAGAACGATCTTAAACTCGAACGTTGAGCGAAGGTTTGTCTTCGTTTAATGAGCAAGCGTAGAGTTCGCGGAGGAAGGTGAAAATATGATACGTTCTTTCAATCGATTCACGGCGTGCGACTTTGCGCTATGCGGCAACGCCGTTTTAGAGACGCTTGCTTTCTTTCTTGGCAAATTGTTGAGGACGGTCCGGAGCTGTTGATAGCGGCTAATGATTCGCGCGTTGCACTGAAAGAGGCGACAGGCTCCGGTGTCGCAGTTATACTGCGAATATGTATCGAAACTGCGGATCTTTACGCAAAATAAAAATTGTCTATATTCATTGCAGGAAGCAGGAGCTACATAAACACTTATTTCTTTCATTAATCATTTTAATATGCTAAGAATTGTTTTTATTATTCGTTTACTACAACTATTGAGGTGAAGTAAAAACCAATTTTTTTAATCAAGCAATGAACTTCAATCAAATTTTCTTATTTATTCGTTTTGGTGATAGATCATCGAACAAAATGGAAAATATCTTATTCATTAAGGTTCACCTATTTCACCTTAAAATATCCCGAAATTACTTTCTTGCCAACCCAATAGTTTGATAAAGGAATTTTATAAAACTTAAAATATATAGCTGCGGTTCGATAAGGTTTCTCTAATGTGCTTTTATTTATAGCACAGTTTCTAGCCGAGAGCGTGTACGCAGCTAATACACGAAGACAATGCGAGGATTAAAGCAATAGTTCGCGGCGCGAATGGCCGTCACACAGTGGCTCTTACGATAAATTAATAATCACCAGACATAGGGAGATGGAACATGCGTTTCAATTAGCGGGATCCTTTGTAACGGTGTCGTAACAAACTTGACGCACACGTGCGTGGATTATGACTGCACGTTGAATGTGTATCGTATACCAACTGCATTCGAACACTGCCGCCATTGATTATTAGCGTGCACCAAGGCTGTCGCTGACAATTTGCAGATTATGCATTTCACTCCCGAGACCGTTCTCTGTTAGCTAATATTCGCCTAGTCTCGTTCAGAAGTTGTGTCCCTCTTCCCAAACATTAATCACATCTTCCATGAAATATCTTCTTGTATTTTTCTGTAGCTTCAGAAGACCAAAACAAATATACAGGGTGTCCCACATAAATGGGAACACCTAAATATCTTTCGTATTTACAGTCCTATCAGAAAACTTCAGAGGACAAAGTGACACTATTGCAGGGGGCAAATATAATGGCGAAGAAAAAAATTTTTTATGTCGTGTTTTTTAATGAAATTTCAAGGTCACCGATGTTTTTTTAAATGGAATGAGGTATTTTTTAATACATCAAACGATGCTGCTGGACATTCGTTATAAAAAAGTACTAGTAAGTACACTAGTAAATATACGCTAACGTCTTAGTACGACAGTAATGGTATTCTAGAGTTATATAAATTGAAATATCTCCTGAACTACTAACTTTTCGACATACATAGGTTAGTACTTTCTTATAACGAATGTCCAGCAGCATCGATTGATGTATTAAAAAATACCTCATTCCATTCAAAAAAACATCGGTGACCTTGAAATTTCATTAAAAAACACGACATAAAAAATTTTTTTCTTCGCCATTATATTTGTCCCCTGCAATAGTGTCACTTTGTCCTCTGAAGTTTTCTGATAGGACTGTAAATACGAAAGATATTTAGGTGTTCCCATTTATGTGGGACACCCTATATAGCTGGCCGGCCGAATGGAAGTTCCGTTTTCCATCTCACTACGTTTCTATTTACCTGAATTTATATTTATTGATATTTATTGATATAATTTACTTGAATCACTGCATTGCGAACGCCACTGAAGCGTTAAATAATATTGTTTAAACACGAATGTGTAGGTAAAAATTCTTCTTTTACAATGACATTTTATATGAAATTTTGGAACATTATATTTTACTTTTAACACGTGCTCCAATGATTCTTTTATGTTCTTGACGATTTTGAGTGAATATTTTGTAACAGGTGTAGTTTAAGAATCGTTGAAAAGAAGTTTAATTTAAGAATCCTTGAAACTTCAATTTACAACATTGTTCATACGGCTATCTTCAAGTTCGCTCGAGGTCTAAAGTGCGGTAACATCTCGCGTCCCGAATGTTTCTTGTTCCGTCAAACATCCTGGAACGAGGCCACGATGCACGGTCCAATTAACGTGGCTGGGAAACTGATTAACATAAACCGCCATGAACACCGACCCATCTTTTGCACTATTTCGTATATCGCGGGCTAGTTCGTGCGTGTGAATAAATAATTCCGGCCGCAGGTTGTTCGTTGTTCCGTCGTTTCTCTCCGGACTGCGCCAGGCCGCGCTACCTTTTGTGCTCGAGTAATATACACAGTGTGTTTGGTAACTTCCGATTCAATCAAGCAATAGTAACCCTGTTACAACCCGCGGTTAATCAGCGATCATTCAGGCTTCGACAGGGTTTACATGATATGGTACCAGTCATGAATCTTAATGGAACCCACTTTTACGAAGGCGGATCGAAACGATCGAAATCGAACTAATATTTGTCCTAATTAGAATTTATTCAGTTCTGAGAAATGAAAGCTAAAAAAAATATATATTTCTTTGTGACTACTTACAATGGTATGGAAATAATACAACCACGCTTTTCAATTCTTTTAACATTTTTCAGTTTTGTATACCAACTTTTGTGTAATAGTTGCATAGTTCAACTTCTAATCAAATTACATTCTGCCCTTTGTGTCTCATACATTTCTTTACACCTGCTTCTCTTCTCCAATTTTGTTTAATTTACCTTCTACCTTTATTATTCATTCAACTGCCGGTCCTTGCTTCTTGAAACATAATTACTTTCTTTAATGTACATTCCATTCCATAACAATTCTCTAACAAATGTTACGGCACATTCCATATGTTATTTGAATTAAAATAGTTATCCCGTGAACGATGGGAATGCATTTATTAAGATTTCAGTGGACTTCTGAAACAGCGTGTAAAGGAGAGTAGCCTCTGGACCAGTTCCAAGAACTTGATTTACAATTCACAGTCAATTAGTATCACTAACAACATTGTAAATACTTTCCTTCTCCAAGATATACAGGGTTAAATCGTACTTCATAATTCATATCGTTTACGAGTCCCATAAAAATTTCAAAAGAAGAAGGGAGGATAGAGATATCTTCTTGTTGCCATATACATTCTTGTTTCGAGATATGTATTTAAAGGAAAAGGATATTAACACTGAATGTTGAAATAACAAGCACTATCTAACGGTTCATTTTTGACAATATCGTAAAAAAAACGTGGTAAAATGACATCGACTTAATTCAGTTTAAAATAATGTGATGTGAAATAACTCTGACAAACTCGTTTTTTCAAAATAGATAGACTTAGACAACTTTCATAATTACTGTATTAGGTTCACGATTATGATAAAACTGTATTAGGTTCACGATTATGGCGGTGGAAATAGTGCGCAGCTAGCGTTCGCGGTATTCGCACAATACGCTCAGCCTCTGGGACTTATTAAGCTTGCCGTGAGCATTACGACGGCCGATGGGGGTGGCTTCTGACGACAAAACCTGACTGTTTTGTAAGGAAAACAACATTAACCGTGCATAAGGGACGTGCGGTTTTTTTTTTCATCGTGACGTAGAAATTCCGCGAGCATTGTCGCGACACAGTATCTGGCCAAGGCTGATCGAAGAGAATGCCGTAGCAGCAAGTAGATTGAGGATTACGGGTAGGTGAATACTTCATTATGAAGCCTGCATGAAGGCTTGCGGAATGATAATACTTTAACAGGGACGAGCATGCCTGTGGTTGTCCCACGGACCATCAGACCAGCCTCTCACTCCCGTTTCGTCCCTATCTTTCCAGCGCTTTGATGAAAACGAATTATTCTTAACTAGAAAAGGGAATATTTCTCTGTTCTCGGTTTCGTTATTTTTTCTTCTTCGCTGCACGTCTTTCTCGTCCGACGTCGGTTCGACGATAATTGTGGCGAGATTTATCGTTTCAGCGTTCCTCCTTTTTTTTTCTCTCTCTCTCTCTCCCGCTCTCTCTCCCTCAGGAAACACAAAGTCCTCTTTTTTCCCCTAATTACACGGGTTACTTGAGTTCCCCTCGATTATTCAGCGGGTGCATTACGTAACCACGTAAAAGTCCGCTGAAAATCCCCGACCCTCGCTAAAAAGTACATTTCTCGTCGGTGATTGTAGCGAGCTGCAATTAACCCGTTTCTTTATCAGCGTTACCGAAAGTATTAAGGGAAGCCTGGCAGAGGGGGCGCTGTATTGGGGCGAAACGAATGTCGAATTAGTCCGCCGTGGCGTCCTACTCGTTTCAGTTTCTCGATACTCGAGAGAGGACCGAGAATAAAACGAAGAAAAGACCGACAAGAGACAGCACTCCTCGTAGGTGAATTGATCCTCGGGATGTCCGGCGTTCGATAGAGATCCTTCGCAATAACTGGTCCAATCTATCCCTTTGGATTCTCCTACCACTTCGCCCCTCTCTCCTCCGCCCTTGTGTCCTTGCTTTCCCGATCTTCGAATCGTTGGTTCTTCTGATAAGTTGGTCGGACAGTCAACTGACCGGCCAACGCGCCGTCTTGTATCGAAAGCACGTATCGTTCTGTCACGATTTATCATTGAGATGGCTGTACGGCCAATATTGTTGCTGCCGCCGATAAAGATCACGTACGCTCCACGAAGATCTATGAGAAAGTTCCTTCGGAGAATTGCCGCGTAAGCGAGGATCAAACAACCGGCCACTTTTTCCTCGGCGAAATAATTCGATCCGGCGAAATCGTATCCTTTGAAATAAGGATGCGACCTTCTTCCTCTTTCTTCTTCTTCTTCTTCTACGTCGATAGATACGTAGCGGCGTTCTCTTTCTTCGTCTACGTTCACCGCTTTGCCGTCGATCCCGAAGTTTCCAGCACAATCGGCCCCCCGGTCCTTCGTGACTTCACAGACGAATTAACCCTTTTGCTGACAAACTGCAAAGGTGTCTTCGAACTTAAAAGTTTTCCAACCTGTCGGCCCTCTAAAGTGGCTGGTACGTTGCCTTTCAAGATAACAGGACTTTATTTGGATTTTGTTGATTTTTATTATATGAACTATTTTTACAATTTTCCCATCATTGTAAAATAAAAGCTGTGAAACTGGTCAGCCGGTGGTGGTAGGTTTCGTATTAATATATAATGAGTAGGGGTGGGCGGGTAACCGGAAACTTCGGGTTCGGGTCGGGTATTTTCCCGGGGTTCGGGAGTTCGATATTCTTAAAAATGTCGATATTTTCAATATGCAAGAGGGTAGACTCGTTTTTTTTCGATAATGCATGTTTTTCAGTAGTCGAAAGCGCTAGATAAAAGATCAATCTAGGCCGCGATCGCCCTCAGAAGTCCTATTTTTACGTTTACATGACGTAATTTTCACTATTCGGCAGCGTAATTTGCATTATTCGGAAGCATACAGCTGCGCACGCAGCTATTTTCATAAAGCTGCGACAGCTACGTGCTGCCGAATAATGCAAATTGCGAATCGTAAACGTAAAAATAGGACTTTTGAGGGCGATCGCGGCCTAGATTGATCTTTCATCTAGCGCTTTTGACTACTGAGAAACCCCATCTTTGCATTATCGAGAAATGAGAACGCGCATCCAGTACCCTTGCAATCTTGGAAACGAATCTCTTTGGGATTTTGATCCTGTCATTAGGGCGTCGAACCACAACTTTTGTGGGACGTTCTCGAATTCGGAAAAAGTGTTTTTCGACCGGTCTACTCTGCACACCAGGCGAAAACGTTGGGAAAGTTGAACAGTGTCAAGAGTAACCAAGGGTCGTAACACTGCAGAGTTGGATTTTATTAATGTCACTTTAGCCGGGGCTCGTTCCAAGGAGCAGACCATGGGACTTCCGACTGAGGGTGAGATATGAGGGGAGAATACGGCAGAGGGTTTTAAGGTCGGATTAAAGGATTGCACCATGGTGCATGGTAGTGCCGACGACGACGCCGAATCGATGACGTCTGCGAAGGGAGATGAATGGACTGGAGGCCAGGTGAACGGTATATCTCGGGAACTGTCTCGCCGACTACTTATTTCGAACTTGGAAGATCAGCTCTCTGACTCTCTCTCTCTCTCTCTCTCTCTCTCTCTCTTTCCTCTCGGATCGTATCATTTTCAGAATCACTTTTGGATGCAAACGATCCGCCAGAGAATCCAAAGCTCGTTTGACGCTATCGCTTTGCCTTCTGACGCAAAACTGACCCGTCTAATCATCAAATATTCGCTGACCGGCTGCAGTCTCTCCTTTGAGAAACTTTGATTCACGCTGGCGATGCCTTTCGAGCTCAGCTGCGAAACAAGCTTCAGTGTAAACTGGATTTCCACAGAGAACAGTGAGTCGATGTTTGCTGGAGGTATGGCTGTCACCGTGACGAACAGACTCCTTTCCCGAGGACCAAATGAATTTCTTACGAGCACAACCCATTTTTAGGACAAGCGACTTTTTGAACACTGCCGGATCATAATCCTACAAATCTGCCACAAAATCAAACGGATTTAATACGGTAGATGCTCTCCATTTATATGAACTGGTTCACACAATCGGGTGGTTCATGTAATAGGAACCTGTCTCCAACTACTGACTGTGATTTTTGGTGCATTTAATGGGATCACATAAGAGGATTTCGCTCAGCTGGAGTTCTGTTAACCAGGCGTTGCTGAAATTTCATTCCCATCAATGGAGTTCATATGAACAAAGTTTGGAACTAAAGCTAGAAAGACGAAATTTATCATGCTGATTACTCCATTAACCTATCTCTACAGCCTTCATATACCAATCCAATTTAATCTACTCATTTTGCACCTGCATTCTCAGAAAGGTCCTAGTATGGTACATCGTAATCTGAGTAAAGACTGTATCACTTAAGAGTTATTGCACAACCTAATAATATTATTTATATCGTGGTACGGCATCGAAGCAAGCGAGCACAGAAGGGGGAAAGCTTTTCAGGCTGTCGTCGTCGAACGCTAATTGGAAGACAAATTACCGGTCCCTCTCGACTGGTCCAGCCATTTCGTGTGCAGAAATTATCCTTGGAGTCCACGCGGCCCTTCGACGAGAAAACGAAAGGAGAGCGAGGGCCGCGTGGCAAGTAGGCTCGTCGTAAATACACTCTCCGTGTCTGCACTTTCCATTTCACTTCTTTCGACGGGTGTGGATTACTGTCGACAGGGTTAAGCAAAGCTTCGAGCAGAGCTTCTTTCGTCGAGGACAACTGAAAGAGGAGAAAGAGGCGGCCGACTGTAATGCCTCTGGCACCCTATTGTATCAACTTTCAAGTTCAGACCATGGAAAAAACTCGACGGCCGCCTTTTTTTCGCCTATCACTCGCTTTATGACGTTCACCGGAGCGGTTCGAGAGCACTCGGGGAGAAAAAGCTTCGGTCGGCTCGAATGTAGATACAAACCGATGCGAACGCGAAACAACACAGGACCATTCTAATCTTGCGGAATGTCGGCCCACTCCACACTTTCATGCTAAGCTCTTTTTATTTAACTCCCGTCCCGGAAAAATGTCTGGGTTACAGCGGTTCTGCTCTAGCATCAATTGGCGGGCTGAGAATCAAAGTACAACTACCGCTCAAAAGTATCCGGACACTTGCGAAATGTGTAACAGCAACGCATAAATGTTACTTAACTCTAAACCTACCACGAGGGGTCGAATGACCCATTTTAGACTTTTTATTTGACAATTATTGAGATTGTAAAGGTGTTTTCGTGGGAATTGATTGAATACATTTTTTGACTCCATTATATATTATAGTAAAAATCGCATAAAATATAAATAAATTTAATCTTGTTATTTTTATAATACCACGCACATTAGTCACTTTTGATGGTTGGTAGGTTTAGTGTTGAACATCTAAAATAGTGACTAAATTTATCGATCTTTATTACTTTCTTTATTTTTCGACCTTTATTGCAATATTATTGCATTTTCATTATATAATTTGTACATCTGGGTTAGGTAAAAATACATGAAATAATATTATAAAGCTATAAAACTCCACAGTCGATTAATAAGAAAGGAGATTCGAACGAATTAAAAACAGTTTATTTTCGTTTACCCAGAAAGAAAGAAAATCTCGTTGAATTGAAATTCTTTGAAATTCATTAGCGGAAGCGTAAATTGGCATCAAGTTCCACAGTCCACTAATTATAATTGCGTTTTTGAGTATTCATGAAATTGATACGGAATTTAATATCCCATATCGAATGGCGTAACGAGAAAAATGATGGACAGCTGGATATCGGTTAATGCCAGCCAGTCAAATTCAAAGTAATAGTTTCTCCAGCGTATTTTTATCGTAATGACGGGATAAGTACTGTTATCAGCGGGGAAGCGGCAATTTGAGTATTAAAAGATTTATCTCGAGGTCGTATTGGAAAACGAATGACCACAGCTGTGTCAAAGAAATTTATGAATTCCTTAAAATATCGTTCTGAACTGGAAAAGTTGGCTTGAGCGTATTTCCAAGTTTACGGGCTGCGAGAATATATTTCAGTTGAGGTCAGTACCACACGGTCTTTGTGCGTTTGTATAATTCATCAGAATGTTAAATTAATGTTGCGTGGAACGGAACCGGGATACCTGGACATGGCACAGATTTCTTATTATGACGGATCCTAAAGATCTTTTACTTTTAAGAAATTATCTAATATTATCAAACTACCAGTTGTCACACAGGGATTTTATGAATATTTTCTATCTTGACAGAGGAACAATAACTTAATGACTCAACAATTGAATTTAACGCTAATTGTACCACGACCGATCAAATGACCGTTTCCACAGTTTTTATTTTTTAATTGTCGAAATTATAAAAATCACTGGCAATGTAACAACAAAAAATCAAACAATATTGTGAAAAACAATGTTTTATAGATATCAATGCGTGATGATATCGGCGCACAGGTTCGATCAGTGATAAACAAAAAACAAGCAATTTTGCAAATTAATTAAAAACTCAACGTTTCGATCCTGATGCGGATCATTCTCAAGAGTAAATTTTGCGTCTGAAAAATAATGTGAATATAATATGTTAACAAAAAAATTTATATGAAGATACCGAATAAACCGAAATTTTATAGATATCCTTCGCAAGGTAATGTGGGGTCTCAGATACCCCAGCTTCAGATTTTTGAGAAGAATTATTATATGAATAAAATTAAATCTGTTTGATTACTTTTTATTCTGTGTTATTCTTTATCCACTTTACTATTTATGTGTTATTAGACCTTACCTTGCGAGGGATATGATTGATTCAATTAATGTGGTAGACGAATACACATACGCACTAAATTCTACACAGTCCTACAAGCGTATACTGTGTGTACTGTGCATACTTGTATATTCACAGGTCTATCCTGCGAACGTGATCGTCAAACTAGTATCATTGACAAAGAGTGTGTCAACAGTGTTATCTCGAAATATCTAAACGACACAACGGAAACAAGTTTGTTCACTTTATTTATAGATTTCGCTCGACTAATATTGCTTCTATGCGATACTGTCATCCAACCGTACGACCCGACCGGATAGCCCAGATACCCGACCGTGCAGCACGGCGCCAATTAACAGCTAGGCATTCTGTTATTAATTGTTAACAAAGTTCCATGGCGAACATTTATCGTAGACGGAACTACAAGGAATCTCACCGAGGTTATTTTCAACGTTTTTACTTTCAGGCTCCGATACGAAAACAATAAGTTCTCACTTATTCGGGCGTAAAATAATAAGAGTTTCTTATTTTTCGCTCACCTGATTTTCGATCAAAGTAATATTAAAATTCACAATACCTTCGCAGAATTATATATTCGAAATCATAATCGAATCATAATTTCGAAAACGCAAATTAACTTGTACACGTCAAGCGCTGCGCATACAAATTATACTCGAAAAAATTCCGAAACGAGAAACGTAACAATTGAATTATCTATCCAAACAGATACACCTACGCCGTGTTTCATATTCACAAAATGGACCGACGCGACGTCGCGTTCAAAAAGCGATTCGTTGGCGTAGAATGACCCAATTGTATGTACAATGTACAAAATGCGTTCAATCGTGAGCAATCAGTGACAATGATTTCTTTTCCGAGGCGTTCGCGACCGCTGATCAATAATTCGATCACACGGATTTTATGTAGTCGAAACTTCATTATTTTTTCTGAAAGGTTTTATGTTTGTAAAATATTAGGTCGTACCGAAAGCTCCCGCAGTTTTATGCCTACATAAAATGGTTTACATTTTTTCGCTTGACGTCGCCTTTCAGTGTGAAACATAGTTCCCATCTCCTTTGACAACTCTTTCCCATTTATCACAGCAGTTTCGTAAAATTGTCTATCTTTTCGGTTTGAAAAACCGAACAGGCCCGGGAACCGAACTCCGTTGAAAAACTGTTCGGTTGAACATTTTCCAGAAAAGACAATTCCAAAAAATTGTATCTATTATCAAATCAGATGTCTGTCGTAAATGTAAATTGCGTTTTCAATTTGTTCTACACAGGTCCCGACGAGACCGGTTAATCGAGGTCCTACTGTATTTTAATATTTTCAAGATGTTCTAAATTTTCTGCAGCTTTGCAAATGTTCCGGACAATCCGGGGATAGATAAATAATATTAATTTTATTCTACGGACGTGTTTCAAGAGGTTTCCAACGTTAATAAGTGGGTGCCTTTTTGTAGCTATCAAGCTTGGTGCTGTTAGGATCGCGTGAGCGCCGAGAAAATGGCGGAAGCGTGCCTCCTAAGTCAGAAATATGACGGTTTTCAATGTAACCTCCCATCATTTTCGCAGCCGAATCCTTTCTCTCTGGCCGAGGGCTCGTTCCTTACGATGACGAACGACGCGGCCCATAAGAAACCAATTTTAGGATCAGCTGCGCCCGGAACGAATGATTACCGGATCCGGCTACGATTCGCTAAAGAAAGATTGCGAAAAAAGTGAATGGGGAGGAGCCGCCGCGATCTATCGGTGTTCCATTATTCTCGAGGGTGTCTCAACCACCTAGACATCTGTCTTTCCCTCTCTCTCTTGCACCTTCTTTCCCAGAACTACCTTCTTTCGGAATACGTGACCAGGAAATAGCGGATGGTTCCTCCCGGTGCTGCATGGATTACTGGCGAAATTATGTATGAGAAACGGTGACCTACTCCATTGACACAGTGATCTTCTCCGGGTTGATCTGTCGATGATTAGTCAATCGACTAAAGACCTACTGTTTTTATTCCCGAGGTAGAAAATGGCGGGCGTGTACAATGGCGCATGATAATTCCACCCGACTGTAACCTACTTTTCTCTGGAAGTTCGCATAAAAATTTTATTTCGTCCTGTCGACCTTTTTCTTTCCATAAAGAATCACGTTCCCCAGGTTGGAACATTATTAAGGTAGTATCCTGTATTCTAATTTTTTTCAGCATGATTACGTAAGTAATTAATTCGTCAGGCTTGCTGTTCTCCCTCTGGCCTGTGCAGCATGGTAAACGGAATTTTATTCGTACCGGTCGAATTTAACGTGAATAAACTTCTGCTTTGCAGCGAAAAATATTAGTCACATAAACTTCATTGAAAAATAGTGAAAAATAAATATTTACTTATCTGGAAATCTAATGGCGATTGTACACGCGAACGACTTTACCAACCGCTGAAAATAAAAAGGGGTTCTGTTTTTTGAGATCTCTTCCAATTCCACGTCGCGATCGTTATTACCGCGGTAAAGGGGAATTAACAAAGACAAAGATTAGCGACATCTACGAGTTTTCATATCCCCATTGTTCAAAGGTTAGCGCCGGTTTGCACAGGTGCGGGGGATAACACGGTCTCGCCATCCTTTCCGTTTAAATACGCCGTCCCGTTAATTGAACGTGCAATCGATCAAACCATTTCAAACAGCATCCCCGTCGTCGGTACATATGTACATATTTTGCTGGAAGTAAAACACATTGACGATTTTATAATAATACCCGGCCGTACGTGCTAATTCGATGAACATAATTACAACGGCGTTATTTCAATATTAGCACAAGATTTCGGAAACACCTTGCTCGTTTCGCAAACACCGGAGCCGCCCGGTTGTTTCTGCCGGGCGGACAGTGGTCCAAAATCATCGAAATACCGCGGAAGATTCATAGCGTTGTTATTTATGCATCATCCATTACGGGAGAAATTATTTTATAAGTTTTCTTGGTCTCGCATTATACATTTAACTATCCTCTAACATCGTTTCTTTCTTAATGAATTTATACTCTGCAATAATGTCACACTTAATTTCAAATAGTCGTGCTAGTACTGTGCTTCTTAATTCTGAATTATTCCTCAGCGTTAAATAATATGTTTATACATGTATCAGATGATTGCATAAGTTCGTGCCCGATTTTCATGGAAAACTGTACTGCGGAGTGTAGAAAAAATTATTATAGTCACCATTCTTATGTAATTGTAGAAAAGAATGATCAAAATTTAAACATTGTGAAGAAGCAGGATTGTCGAAGGTCCAATGATTCAAATAGCACAAGTTCGCGGGAATATACTTTATTTATATGATCGATCTATTCTCTTACAATTCTCCAGAGCTTCTTAGCTCTCTGTCCCTACTACGCCTTTTTATGCTGACTTTCGCAAGGCGTATCCTAAACTCCAAACTACACTGATTGGGCAATTGATGACAATTGCTGCCAATCAGTGAGTTTTCTCGTTTAGGGCACTTCCACCGTTCCTTGCGCTTTTTGGGAAAGCTGAAAGTGACCGTTAGGATTTTTATGACATAGCGGGATTTTCCTCCAGGTCCGCGAGGTACTTATCGTGGACTTGAATAGGCCCCTCGGACTTCGGTCGGTGCGACCCTTCGGAAACTCGGGGGTTTACGATACCAGCATTTGCTATTGAGGCCGGCAACGAAAGATTCTATGGAACGGGACGTGCATTGTCTACAATATCTAAATTGTACGCGCTAAAAACGGCTTTCTCAAAAATAGCTTAATTGCTGCTTGCCTCGTAAACCGTCCCGACCATTTGCACGCCAGATGTTTTATTGGTCGTGCCGATGGCCGCTACAATTGAATTTTATTTTCAAATCGGACATGAACTTATGCAATCATCTAATACAATGGTTTCAAAATTTGACTTTTCTCCGCGTTTCAACGATTTTCGTTAAATTTCGTTTTTTGAAAATTTCGCCGAGCAATGCCATTTCCGGTGCGACGTCGAACAGCAAGCACGGAACACCGTCATCGCTGTCATTGATGACAGAAAAAACGATAGGGGAACAGGAGAAAACGTTTCGCGACACAGTCCCGCGAGCTGCGTCTGTAGGAGCGCGCCTATTGATTCGCGTGTAATGGAACGCGGGCGTTTGCATTTCACGAGGCTGTTGACGCATTGAGGGTCGTTAGAAGATAAGTGTCTCGTCCCGTCTACATCGATTAAACGATGATGATCTACGTTCCTTGAAGCGAATGCTGCACAATTACCAGGCTACGGTAACCCACGCCCATTATCCCGCAAATTATGCTGTTCGGCAAATTCCCCTTTCTCCCGGGCTTGTAACTTCGAATAAACGATTTCTCTTTGGTTGTCACTAGACTGCGGATCTTTATGTATTTATAAAGAAATTGGTTGGGTAAAATATAAAACAGTGAAGGATTAGAAAAATTTAAGAATACCGTAATGATGTTCTAGTGTAACAAAGTCATTAAGGGATGAAATCAATTTTTATTTTATTCCTGCTTCCCACAATCAATGCAGAACATTTTTATTTTGCATAAAGATCCGCAGTCTAGTTATCACTTTAATTAAAATAATTAGATTGTTTTGTTTTTATGGTTTCCAGTTGTATATGTCAGCAGGATGCCTTCTTTTCAATTCTGTTCTTTTTTAATGCAGATCGTGGCTTTTCCATGTGTTTATTTATTTCGAAAATAATTTTATTGGTTTTATCGTAGAAAGTTTATAAATCTATGATGCATTTGAATTTTTAACGAAATTAATTTCCACTGTGGTCATTTTTCAGACAGTAGCCCTCCGTATGTATTTTTTGCTCGGGGCTCTTGAAATAGCCGCGCCATCTTGAAAGAGACGTTCAAGGGTCCAAGGGATGGGACAAGCTGACACTTTTCATTATAGAATGATGTATCCTTCTGTTCGTGTTCGACCTAATATCGCCGGACAATCTGCAAAGCCGACGATTTTTCTCGAGGGACACGTTATGACTCGATACAAAGAAAAGGATTTGTCTTCGTTGCTGACGATTGGAAAGTACAGCTTACAACATCAGCTTACAACAGCTTACAATTTCAAGCACAACTACAGACATTTAATTCGATGTGCAAAAATCAATTTCATTCTGAATGTATGCACGATAAAAATTCGTTTATACGAATTTACGGTTTTGTTTATTAAATCCAGTGATTGATTAAACAAATCAGAAACTCCCGCGGTCAATGAGAAATTCCCCGAGTTTCACCAATAACATGTGAATAAAGAAATTATGTATTCTGGAGAGCTTGATTGACTTTCAATATGACATGAAACATTCATGATGTAAATCATGCAATGTCAATCATGAAACTTGTTCTTCGTGTGAATCAGCCATTCGGAATTAATTTTGTAGTTGGGCTTTACATCTATAAGAAGATTCGATTATGAGATTTAACATGACCTCTTGCAGCACGCTAGTCGTAAATTCTTCTGAAACTGTAATTTGAATTTTTTAATCAATAGCAAGACCAATTTGCTTATCGATCTTCCAAGAATTTTTGATACATTGCGTTTTCAGAAAAACATTTTTCGATCGGCGAAGATCTGTCCAAAAAGTTTTCTGCAAAAGTGACCTTGACAACAACTTTTCAAAGGAATCATGGGTAAAAAATGAATCCTTCTCTTGACGAAAGAACATAACGCAATATAATAGGTCAATGTAATAGTGTTCTCACAACGGTTCGATCATATAATTACAAAAAAAGAAGCAAATTTTGCAGGTTAAATTAGACTTTCAACGTTTCGATCCATATGTGGATCATTCTCGAGAAAGAAGAAAACTGCGTCTGAAAAAATTGAACAAAAGACTTTAGTATTATTGTAATGAATGTTGGTTCTTGATATTTTCACGGTTTGAAATAACCGCCAAATATCGGTTTGTGTTTCGATCTACTGATTCTGATTGGTTCTGTTTCTATTGGCTTTGCGTTTCTGCTTCAATAGCTTGTGTGACGGCATGGTAACAACACGTGTTTACAGATTTCAATTTTGTTTTTAATAATCTCATAAAGCAAGTGAGTAATATAATACAGAATGTTGATACCAAAATACAATCCAATTTCATTACAATAATACTAAAGTCTTTTGTTCAATTTTTTCAGACGCAATTTTCTTCTTTCTTGAAAATGATCCACATATGGATCGAAACGTTGAAAGTCCAATTTAATCTGCAAAATTTGCTTTTTTTTGTAATTATATGATCGAACCGTTGCGCCGAGAACACTATTACATCATTTGTTTAACAATCATACGATCGATAATAGGAAGAATATTTATAATAGGTCAATATTGCAGAATACATAGGCGAACAAAAGATATAAATTTTCTTCATCTTTTCAGAGATTATCGCTGTAATCGTAAAATGAACCATAGCGCGCGGGTTTGAGCATCGAAATCAATTTTTGGCGAACGTGCTCGAAAGAAGAAGTCGACCGTCGTATTCTATTTCTAAAGTTTCAGCTGTGCTACGTCCGCGGACTCGCAGTGTTCTAGCATTTTTTCGTTTATTTCGTTGCGAAGGAGCTGTCAGTTGTCAGGGAACGGATGTTCACCAACTTTCTACTTAAAGCAATATATCGAGAACCGCGAAAATCTCGGCCATTAGAGAGTTCCGTGACGAGTTCCTCTTTTCTAAGACGTCAACTTTTGTGGGGAGGAATTCTTTTGTTCGAACGGAGCAGTATGTATGGACGCGCTGTCGCATAAAGGGGATATTTTTAAACCCGAGAGTAGAAAAGCTTGCCCATTGAAGGACGCATTATACTGGCAGAAAATAGTCCGTCATAGACCTGGAGTGTTTCCCCCTTAATTTAAAACATCTCCGCTCTTTCTTCGCTACGTTATTTCGTTTATTTTTCAATCCGGGTTTAATTTGCGTGCGGCGCACTGCTGCGCTCTGCTGCACTGGCCGCCATCTTGTATTCGACTTAGATCGCGCTTGATATCTTGTATACTTCCTTCTTAAACCAGGACACTGATTTTCGTTGGAAACGGTCAAAGATTATTGCGATACGAATACACGCAGGCCATATTTATATTATTTTATGAACATTAAGAGTTAAAAGTATAAGAAAAATATGTAGCTGGGCAGCAAGAACTAAACTCAAGACAGTGATAGACGCGATGCTACTGTGTGCAGGTGAAATATGAGAATACGCTATTTCCATACAAATTCTTCTCTGATAGTAATTTCTTCTTTCTTCCGTACTCTCATAAAAGTTTGCATATACATACTATGCGTAGCTTCTTTTATACGATATCTTATACTAAAAGCTATCGTAAACTGGAGGAACGTTACAGAACACTGCAACTCCTTTTGTAACATCACATCTTAAACATCCTTCTCTCGAATTATATCAAACATTTTATATTAACTCAAGAACAATGTCAAGCCGAATAAGCACCCTCATCCGCAATACC
>CM052271.1:3235731-3259822 GCA_028455795.1 Lasioglossum marginatum | reverse complement strand
CTTACATTTGTCTAGTCTGTTAGAGCGGCTGATCGGCTCTTAAGCCTTACATTATCTGCGGTTACTTGTTACCTTTCTTGGATTTCGTTAAGGAGCTCTTTATTGCTCACCCTCAGCGGTCGAGGATCTTCTAACTCTTCACGATGTTTCTAGATGGGACTGACTCTACAGAATGTTTCAAAATTTATTATACTTTGTTATAATTTATTTAAACTTCCATCACATTAATCTTTTATTATTTTGTGGCAATTGCACGCCAACGAACAAATAAAGTTGGAAAAGCGAGGGACGCGTGAAAGTTAATCAGAAATGGCATTGCAATATATATGAATTATATAAAATTTATTTGAACGCGCGTGGCATACAGAAATGATGGGAAAGTTAAACATCCTTTTTCAGAATTATATTCTCCAAAATTTGTTCAAGCGTGATTTTCAACATTCGATCAAGTAAAGTTCGCATAGAAATAAATGTATTGTGAATTTTCATGTAAATATATGTACATTTCGCGGACTAATAGTCCACAGTATCAAATATCAACATGTTTGTAATGCAATTAAAATATCATCGAATTCTTAAATTGTTTATCATAAATTGTTATACATGCATACAATCTGCAGTCTATCGATAACAAGGACAAACAGAGTGGAAATAAAACGTCGGTCACCGGTTCGACGTCAATGTGCACTTTCATGTAAACATAAATTTCCACGAATCGATTTGTAGAAATTGAAAATGAATAAAAAAGACATTTAGTCGGGTAATCGTGGGGAATTGGACCTGGAACCATTTTTAGAGGTATCGGATTTCTACGTCCTCTTTTCGGAAAGATAAGAGGCTGACATCCCTTAACTTTACGAGTGCTCCCCTCGATATTAATACGCAAGATATTTGAAAAATATACTGATTAGAATATCTATTCTTCTTCTATTCTTATATCTATTATTTAACCATTCAACATCGTTATTTTTTACTGATTCTACAAGAGCATATTCTTAACTATAATTCACTGACGGATAATCACGAATTCTTGGATTTTCATATCTCGAGATTCTGCCAGGTATTCGGAGCCGCGACCCCACTGTGCGATGTATGAATACAGGGGCCTCGAGATACATCATCTCCCCCGATGATGGTTCAATCGTTTATCAATCGTGGCCCGTGTACGTGTGCCGCATTTGGTCAAGTATTAGAGGGGTCGAAAAAGGGGGGTAAAATACCACGTCGAATGGTAATACAATTTACAGGAGCAACGGATGATCGATCAGCCGGAAGCGGCATCGTTTAATTCGTTAAGTATTTAGAGGGATAACTGGACCGGCATGCCGTAGCGTGGCGTGGCGTAGCGTGGCGTGGCGGGACGCTCCCGTTCAACCCGATATCGCGAATCACCGCCTGGATATCCGGTGCATTTTTTATCGGCTCGATGGACGCTAATAATTATACGGCCGTTAATTACCGCGATTGAGTTACCGTGAATACGGGATTGATCGCGTGAGCAACGTGCTCGGCGACGCGATCGCGGTGATACGATTTAACCAGGGAAATTCTTCGGTCTTCACCGACCGATTACCACGACGCTACGCGACGTTCCTGCTTGTAGACATCGCACAGTTTTGTAACGAAGCTATTCCATTAAGTAATCCTCGGCTCGAGAAATTGGATTGAACTGTTGAAGGAACTTCGGTAACCCGATAATTCCCGATACTCTTTTCTCTCTCTCTCTCTCTTTTTTTTTAGAAGTTTGTCAGCCGGCGATTCCGTCCGGGATACGTCTTGATTTTTCAGACAGGGGCCAAACGAAAAGTTTCGAGTCGATGAAGTTTAACTCGGTTCCACGGGAAAAGTTAACGGCTCTTCGAACTGCGATATGAGGAACGCAATGTTTTATTTATCCTTTGTCGGTACCTCGTGTCAATTTCACACGTTCTCCACTGATTCTGAATACACAGCATGCTCCACATTTTGTTCCATTGGTTTTTCCACGACGCGGACAAGCTTATTTGTAAGTTATCTCACTTCACTCGTTTTTTTCTTTTACCATTGTGTGCGGAAAATTGAACGTCCTCTCAAACTTGAATACAGTGCATGTTTTATTCAAGAAATTGAGAGCCTGTACGACTTCTTAATTTTGTACGGTGAGACCAGACGAAACGTTCCGGATCCACGAAGTTTGTCTCGTTTTATTAAAAGTTTAAGGTTCCTTCACACTGCGATATAGAGCATGCAATGTTTTATTTAAGAAAGGTTTTATGATTTTTCTGTGACTAAACCTTAAACGGAAAGTTTGAGGCCGATGAAGTTTGTGACACGTGTTCGTTAAAAATTGAGCGTCGTCTGGAACATAGACATAAAGGATTCTATTGAAGAAATTGAGGGTAACTTTTATATTTATGAAATGATGTGACTATAAAAAGCGTGTACACCATTTAATATGTCTCTAGAGCCCATGCAACTTTTCTATTATGTATAGCGGGTACTCAAGCGACACCTAGATTGTATGCATAACTGGTTTGTAAATTATCTGGCTATATCGATCGCAGTTTATATAACATGCTTTTTCACTAGGAAATATTTAATTAAGGAATCAGAAAATATTTTCGAAAATATTACGGCTGATGATCACATACAGCTTTCGAATATATTATGAGTAAACTTAATAGTATAATGTTCATGAATTAATAGTATTTTACATAGTCCGTGGTAAACATAATAATTACAATTTTTAAAGAAATTAACAAAGTCAAGCTAGAGTTTAGTAGCTGAGCCAATACTTTCTTAAAGCGTTTATGATTGAAATCAGATTTATGTTTCTCCAACCAAACTTGGCCAAGAATTATTGAAATGATAAAAATGCTATCATAAGAAACGATTAATAAATATTTCTATGGTTGTAAAGAAGAACGCATGTCGCATACTTTCATTTCCGAGATATTGCCATTTAAAGTTCTGATTACTAATTCTGAGCCTTTCGAATTTGTTTTCATGACTTTTTCCTGGTATAATAAATACGTAAATCCTACACTGTAAAGCTCAATTAATGCATAAACTCAAATGTCTACAACCACAGACATTGCAATAAGAACCGCGCAAAGTTCGAATCAATTAAATCTTGTCAGGTTTATAGCTAGGTACGTAGTTTAGTGTTAATGCTGGGAGAACGTTGTAATTCTGAGATACGGCGTTATTACATAGATCGCTGAACCTTACTGGAAAAACCTTGGATAATAATAATTATGAAAATTGCTATTGAAATGTTGAAGTATTCGAGCCTTTTCCTCGACACGTTTTATGTATTCCAGCAGCAGGCTTCGTTTGCATTCCATACCCCGTACATTTTCCTCGGTATAAGAACGCAATTTGCTCGATGAGCGCCGTCATGAAAATAGGACGCGTGTCGATGCGTTTATTATTAATAGGACGTGCTGGTGTAGAGAATTAATGGGGAGCAGCGCGGCCGGTGCCCCAAGGATGATTCAAAACTGGGCAACGCGAGCCGATTAACAATTCAAAGTTTCGGCCGGGTCCTGTGGTGTTCGCGTGTCTCTTGGCGTGGCCGTTCACCATGTATATGGGAATTAACGCACGTTCATTGAATTATTCAGTAGGCCATGTCGACGCTTGGAATCCTGGCGGGTAGCAAGTGCCCGGTATACTAACCTCCGCCCGTACTTTTTAATCGCGGCGGACCGTTTGGAATGCGATTCGAAAGCGGATGCCTTTTCCACGGCAGTGACGATGCAAATTTTCAGCCACGCAACCTACCGCCGACCCCCCCAAGATAACATTAACGTTTGCCGTTTGTGGACTGCGCAGACTTTGATTTGAATTTCCAGCCGTTTTCTTTTTCTTGTTTGCACGACGAAGACAGCGAAACTGGAGCAACGCGAGCGAATACGCTCGGATAGCGATCCGAATTTAGATCCCCTGTTCCCCTTCAACAAATTTGATCCCAGCAAGCTATTTGGGTCGCTATTCTAGATGCTCTTTGTGATTATTATATATGTATTACCCGTAACAGAGCTCGCCACGTTTTCATTTTAGAATAGTAAATTTAGCCTCGGCTAGACTCGGTTTACTGCTCAAGGTCGCCGGGGATTATCCCGGTTTTGGATCGTTCGATCCTTAGACTATACATAATACTTGGACACCCGGATCGATAAAATACGAGCGATACAAATACATCTTTCCACAAGTAAACATTTCAAGTAAACATTTCTTTTTTCGACTAAAGTAAATTGTGAGGAAATAAATTTAAATTTCACTTTTTCCAAATTATGTAATTGACAAAATGAGTTATCCATATTTAAAATAATGAGAGTAACGTAAAAATGAGCGAGTGATAAAATAAAATATATATTACAGTTACAGTTTCCATAAATATTTATACAGAATAGGATACGATGATTATTCCCATCTACCACTTTAGCTTCTAGTCATCTGGTAGATGAAGTAATCTTGGAACACGGCATGTTATCTGAAGCCGGATCTATAACTATTATGTATATGATGTAAGGTCCGATCACATCGCTCGAACTGAAGCACGAGTGCTAGCTTGTAAGTAACAGTAAGATCTCGATATAATGTGAAGAGTTACGGACCGAAGTGTTACTTTTATCGTGAATGAACAATGTTCCTTTTTATACTCATCAAGATCAATAACTCGTTCCAGTTTCTCAATTTCTGTTCTTCTAGCTCAAGGCAGCAAGCGTCGAGTTCAACATTTACATACAACGTCAACAGCTTTGTGATGTAAATCGAATGTGCAACTGTAGTCCTACAAAAATGAAGTGGTCCGTCGTCACGGACAGCTTGTCGGTAATTCCTTGTGTCAGAACTACGCTCGCGAGTTCCTATTTACCCAATAGAACTGCAAATTAACATAGTTTATTGACTCTGGATGCGAATCAGGGTTGTAGTGTCACGGCAGCGATGGTATCTACGCTACGCGCATGCTGTCTGTCTCTCCCAGGGTGAGCTAATATAGTGCAAGACTTAGTTAGTTATTTACTGTATTACTGACATTAGCGTCCTTATCTGCAGTCACAGTTAGTCTCGAACATATTCATACGCTGACTGTAGATGTTACCGACTTCATCATTATTGTCCCGGTTGATTACCAAAAGTTTTTATCAATCTATTATTTTGTAGCAAAATTGCTAATGTAGCAAAATGATGCTAAACAATATTACATAACTTTGTCATTTTGTAACTCAAAAAGATAAAGAATATATAGAAGTGAGGTTGAGAAGCTAATCAACACTCCCCCAAAATATTCGATTATTTTACCAAATAATATTCCAAGGAGGCGAATTTGAAATTTACAACTTCTGCGAGCTCACACGACAGCGCAAGTAAATGGATAATACTGTAAACTGTAAACCCTAAAACAGCGAATGTCCAATTTACCACGGACACCCTGTATAACACCGATACAGTCCGCCGAGACAGTGTCAGTGCAAGTGTTCCAGCGCGAGAACATACTGCGAACAATGAACGGACACGATGTCACGGAGCGTTTCGGAAACAGCTCAAATTTTCAGCTACGACGATTCCGCAACATCTACAAGGTCTCGGTGAATTACGAACGGAGGGTGGATGGAACGAACTGGACCAGTTTTCTGCCGAAATGCACAGTCAGACGAGGAGACAGGGTAGCGAGCGGTTGGACAAAATGGGGCACCGCTGCAGACAAGGTATAATAGATCTGACGTTTAGTATCCCGTTTGTGCAACCGCCACGCTCCATGCACACGAAACACGTCCGCGGACTGGATTAAATTCGGTGGCTGAAGGGGGGCAGACTATCGCGGTCTGAAGCATCAAATCCTAAGTATCCGGTTCCGCTTGGCTGTCTACGTTTGCATCTGCAAGCGCTCCAATTACAATAGCATCGACAAATCCAATCGTGGTCGCAATCGGTGCGCGAGAAAAAGGCTAACGACGCTTCAGACGCGAAACGTACCCCCGGGGGTACGTTTTCGAGCGGGGCGATCTCCACTTCCCGGTGCACTAATTTCAACCAGTACATTCATATCCGATCCTCGACGCACACGGTCGGAGGATGGACCAATTTTCACAGTGAGACGAGGAGACGGGGTAGCTAGCAGTTGGACAAAATGGGGCACTGCTGCAGACAAGGTACAGTAAAGTCGCGATCTAGCTCCCTGAGGATTTCCACGATCACTGTGTGGATTGAACACAATAATTTTCCCGTGGTTATAGAAGTATAAAGAATACAGTGTTTTATCGATATAACTCCCCAGCACGGGTCTGCCGAGGGACATTTATGCGCCAGGGATAGTATTCTTTGACTTTTGCCGAACTTAGATAAGGGCAGCCGAGCTCGAGAAGCTCGGTCGCCGAGAAAAACATAACTAATCTGAATTTCTAACTTCTTTATTTTTCATTATTTTTTATGGGACTTCGAGAAACGTATTCGTGGCATTTTTCTAATGCAAAATCATACCAAATATGATATAATTCCGATGATATTTGCTTGTAAATGATATTTACTTTAATCGCCTATTACAAGTAAATATCATCGGAATTATATCATATTTGGTATGATTTTGCATTAGAAAAATGCCACGAATACGTTTTTCGAAGTCCCATAAAAAAATAATGAAAAATAAAGAAGTTAGAAATTCGGATTAGTGTGATCTCACCGATATACTCGAGCCGCATGATATCATACTTCTCGGCGACCGAGGCCTCTCGAGTTTCAGGGCCACTCAAGGGGGTATACCCTGCAGTAGTGGGGATAGATATGGGACATTTACAGGCCAGACTTTTGGGACATTTATGGATAAAATACTGTATACAGTAATCGCTCGTTCGTTGTCTGGCATGGTGGGCAGGGCCGTTGTCCAGTGCCTACCCATTCCACTGCCTGTCAACGCAGCGTCGCTGCGCAGGGCGGCGACGATTGATGTCGGCTCGGGTATATCAGTGTGAGCACCACTACATTGACTCGAATGAATCGAATGTTCAAACTTCTTAATTTACATTATTTTTTTATGGGACCTTCATGAACGTATTTCTGGCATTTTTCTGATTAAAATGACACCAAACACGATATAATTTCAATTGTACATAGTGTCTGTAAAAATGAAACACGCGGGACTCAGATCTGTCCGGCGACGGCGATACGCTTCGGCCACCCGATCCGTGTTTCATTCTGTCCTTCTCTATGTTCGGCTCTCTATTGAAGTCTCGCTCGGTGCGGTCGGCGCGGTCGGCGCGATACTCTAGACGCAGTCATAAATCAAAAATAGTGTCCGGGCAGGCTCGTTGTCACTGAAAAACACGGCTTCTGGACAACGAACGAGCGATTACTGTATTTAAGAAGAAATATTAATATGAATTGATGTTACACTACGAATGTACAACTTAATTCGTTCTCGCACGTTTTCTCACTTGATCTATATCACAACTCACAGCTCACAACTAATGTCTCTCTCTATCTCACATATACGTCTTCTCGCATCGGCGCTTGACAACAGACTCTTTTCGCGTTCTCGCGACAAACATTCGTCTCACCTTCAGTCATAGATCATTCGTTTACATAGATTGCCTTTCACACTTCACATACAACCTTATGCCTCATCCTCATACATAAAACCACATTCACACACTGCCCCTTCGTCTACCCCTTCCACTGGGGGACATCCTCGCGAGGGGCCAAGAAGCTCGAGCTGTCTCGGTCGCCGCGCAGTCCGTGTTTACATGCTGTCCTTGTCTACGTTCGGCATCCTTTGTACTCTCGCGGTTGACGCAGTCGTAATAACATAATTTCTCTACACGATCTCTGACCTTGCTCGGAACAGTCGATGGGAGCTAGATCGCGACTTTGCTGTATAATCGATCTGACGTTTAGTATCCCGTCTGTGCAACCGCCACGCTTCAAGCACGGACTGGATTAAATTCGGCGGCTGGATCAAATCCTAAGTAACCGCGCGGCACTCTACGTTTACACGACGATCTACAAGCGTTCCAATTACAATAGCGCCGACAAATCCAATCGCGATCGCAATCGGCGCGCGAGAAAAAGCTCAAAAAGAAAAGGGAAGTATGTACTCCGAGGGCGGGGGTGGTACGATTTCGAGCAGAGCGAACTCCACTTCCCGGTACGCTAATTTCAACAAGTGCATTCATATCCGACCCTCGACGCACACGGTCTCTAAAAACAGAGAAGCAAGCTAACACGGAGGGGGGCGGGGCACACAGGAGCGAATGTCGCCTCCATTATGATTCGCATTAGGTTAAACGACCTCGAACGACCAATTCAAGTCTGGGACTACGGTCGTCGCCTGCGACCGCATTGATATTTAATCCACAGCGGCACGTCCTAGCTCGGTTCGTAAAACCGAGGTCCCGGCTTCCGCTCTGGAATTTACCGTCGCCATCTTGTTACCATTTTCTGCGCTTCATCCGCAAGAAAACTTAATATCGCGGTTGCGGGATGACGATTATCCGGCTGGATAGGCGTGCGGAGACGTTCTCTCCTCGAGCGGCTGCGGTCAGGCGGGATAAATTCGAGGAGCGTAAAGTTGACGAAAGTAGGAAACACGGAGACGGGTCTGCGGGATAATAAAGGGACCACGGGTCCTTGGGAATGGATAAGCGGGCGAAGACGGGGCGCAAACGCGGAGCAAACGCGAAGCAAAACAAACGAATTTCGGGCCAACTGGGAGCGCGGCAGACACGTCGCCCAAAATTGCAACGGGTCACGGAAATGACGGTCCGGGGCCGGCGAGCACTCGTGGAAAGAACGGAAGCAAAAGCAGCCCCGGCTTTCTTCGTCGGGGACCTGCATTTCGATGTAATTTCCTGGAAAACGTAGTTTCGACGGCGGGCCTGCGCGCAGCACGCAAACACGCCGCGGCGGCGGTCGCACAAAGGCCGGTTTGAAAGAATGCGTGGGTAAAGGATAATTAAAACCTAAGTACATCATCGTGCTCAGACCCCCCTGCGACCGAAACTCAAAGAGTCGTGTATGCTTCGCGTGTCACTCCGCTGTGGGCAACTGCTTTCCCAGATTCAATTAAAAGACAGTAAATATTGACGTGTGCCTCCTGGAATCGGAATTGTCGTGGCTGAACCCGTCGACATGGAAATTCAATGGAAGCCGATTACATCGAAGACACCATTTATTAGCCGTTTCCATGATGTCGGATTAATGGATCAGACATCTCGTGTATCTTTATTACTGATATGAAGTGTTTTATTTGAAAACTTGACACTAGTAATCGATTTTTAAAACATATTGTTGGTGGAAGATGGATATTTTATAATTATAATTAAAGATTTTATTGTTTATTTTGTATGGAATACTTGAAAGCCTGGTGAAATGCATAATGTGACGGGACAATTTTTACAGAGATATCTGGTTTCTATGGATGACATAAAAAGTAAGGAGAAAGAATGATATAATTAAAATATGTCCCGAAGAAATGACTAATTTATCGGACATTCGTAGAAATTAAAATTTTGTTTGTGAGAAGGTAACTATTTGTTTCTGTATTAATGCTTTAACAAATACAACATTGTTACATAAAGTTTAGATATTACAAAGTTCCTAAATTTTTCAAGAACATTGTTTCAGAAATTTATAAATTGCGAACGAAGTAATACAAAGAGGAAAGCAAGTTTTTGCGTTCGGAGAGTTTTGTTTGTAATATATTACAAATTATTTTGTTCTCATAATTTCGACACTCGCATATGACATGGTTCAGATCTTCGAAAATGAATATCTCGGTACTCAATCCATTAATACCACTAAAATGAACAGAACACAAAGGCTATAATGTAATGATTAACTTGTGGAAAGTTCAATACAGCATATAAAGCAGAAGCAAAGTTACAGATTTTTGATAGCGGTCAGGTCGTTCCCTACCACTGAGCGTGACGAAATTTAAAATATTGACAAAGTCACACGAAATGAATCCAGCTGTTCGAAACCTCACCTAGTGACTCCAAACGCAATTTTGTTTTCAAACAGCATTTTTGAAAACTGCGAGCGAGGTGTAACAACCGCACCGTTCATCCGGTTAACTTTATCCTTTGCGCTGTCAAATTTGCACGTGTGTCGCGAATAAGGTTCGGCTTCAAGTATTTCTTTTTTGAATATAAAATGTCGCTTTTAAATAACTAAAGAGAATGTATGATTTGTTCATGGAACTCAATATCTCTCCTTTGAAATGTTACCAGCGCTATAATTTCTGTTTCAAATCCCTTTTGCCCACAGAAGGAATACAGGAGAGCGTTCCAAAAAACGCATTTTTTTTATCTCGAAAAAGCTGCATCGCGTCCATTGATTGCATGGCAAAAAAAATTCTTTGCTAACTTAAAGCTTGCTGTTACTGTTCGTTCGCGAAATTGCAATTGTTGTTGAAGTATTCATTAAAAAATCCTCAGTTGTGGATCACGGATTTTTAAAAATTACGAAATAATTCCCGATGGATAAGCAGGGCGCGCAGTGGCTCAAGTGGTAAAGCTCATGACTACGAACACCATGGTCCCGGGTCCGAATCCCGCCGGCACCTCTGAAAATGCTTTTCATTAGAAAAAGGTTTTCATGTGATATCTAAACTGTGGTGCCCCAAAGTGGTTCGGAACCCTTTCGGAACCCCTTAATAATAAACTGCAGGTCCCGCTGAAATTAGGTGATAGTGAGAGTGGAAAGAGAGGAGATTGGTAAATGGATTTGAAACCCCGAGGGGACCAAATATCATTACTTTACTTAATTCTCGATGGATAATGTGTCAAATTATTAAACTAAGATAAGCCGTTCAGCAACGGAAAAAATCATTTTATTAGAAAGTGGCCATATCTTTGACGATTGTTTATATTTCCTAATACAATAATTATGTAAATTGGTTAAAAATGAGAATTATAAAGCGATTCTTATTTTTGTCGTTCCTACCAACCCCGCCTCGGGTAACAGTAATTATTAAAGCTTTTTTCTCGTTAAGTTAAAACAAAGTTACTTATAATAAGAATATAAATACAGCTATTATACTGCTTCTTTCAGTTGCAGTTTGTAAAAAATTTGCAAGCGTTTGCTACAGAGGAACGCGGTAATTTTCCGCGAATACCAGATACTTCCGAGGAACAGGTAAAATGATGATCAGGTTAAAACAAAAGAACAGCGAGAAAAAGGTGGCTTCAGCAAAGTATGAAAGAGGGGTTGCACTCGGCGCCGCCGCGCCGGAGGGTTCCCTAACATTCATTAAAATTATAGTACGTATTTTTAATTAGCAGCGAAGTATTTACCTAATGGTTTTATCTATAATTCCGCGGGCTTTTAACATTATCGCCTACCATTGCGAGAGATTAAACAGTTGAAAGTAAGGGGAGTTATGCTTCGGCTTTGTTCACGCTAATTCGATTTGGTGTGGCACATAGGGGAAGTCAATTTTCGTAGATATTGTAATTCTACATTTATAAAATTCTACATTTTTACTATATTTGTACACAAAAGTTTACCCTTTATACTTTATTTAAAAAAGGGTACTGGAAATGTTCTAATTGTCAAGCGATCAGAACATTAACTCTAAGCCTACCGAGCACTACAAGAAAACAAAAATGGTTTAGTTTATGAAAATGACAAGGCTCTATTTATTTATATTATGCGAAATTTTTATGGAAGTATGTGTTTGGATGAAGAAATTTATCGAATCAATTTCCACGTAAGCAACTTCGTACTGTATTTAAAAACTGTATCTAATCATTAGCCGCAAATTTTCTAAAATATTTTGTAGTCCCTCAATTAAATATCTCCTAGTGAAAAAGCGTGTTATATAATCTGTGACCGATATAGCGAGATAATTTACAAACAAGCTATCCACATAGCATACAAAAACAACGTATTATAGGAAACGCAAATGATAGTTTGAGAAAGCTCATACAAATCTAATAAAATTGATAAAAATTCGAAACTGGCAATTTTGACTTGCGCGAAGAACAGTTATGCTCTCTGCCAATCAGAAGCGACCACGAATAATCACGAATTACTGTGAAAAATGACCATGATTCGGAACGAACGTGATCGGATCACGAGTGATCCAAAAGTATAGTTCTTGAATGTAAGAAATATCGAATAACAGAACGTCGAGTGTGGGCAGCGTGCGACTCGACAGCGCGACGCGCGTACCTATCCAGGTAAAAATCCAGAACAGCTAGGGGGTGCACAGAGTAGCGACAACGCTGGCAACAAGGGGTCCTTAGGAGTAGAGATTACCTGAGCGTTCTTTCTTTCAGTGACGCTCGAAGTGTTCAGTTCGTTGATTTCTTTAATAAATCGCACTCTTGGCGGACGGCTTCACCGTCAATAGTTGTTTTCATTCGAACGCCCACACCAATCATCCTGATATAGCATATATATAGTCTCCTACTATTTTCCTACATGAAGGTTTCTGCGACGATTAGGCGAATCGGGGGCCCCTGTGCGACGATGTGCGCGACATTCGCACCGGTTTGCCGGTATTAAACGCGATCCCCCGGAAACAGACCGGGATCGGTTCGGGATAACGAAGCGTACGGCTGATTGGTTACAACAAGTGATTGATGTCATTACTGATTCCTATGCGCAGCTTTCGCGTGTCCCGCCCCGCGAATTATCTATGCACATTGTACACATTGTGCGGACATTAATGGATTGCTATTTGCTCTGCGACGTATCGATGCCCGATAGAAGGGAGAGCACCGTGGTCCGCAACGATTCCGTACTTCGAGGTTATCGCCTCATTAGCATATCGAGCCATTCCGTAATCTCCCCTCGGCTGATCATGGGGAAAGATACAGTGCCGCAGTTGTGTGCAATTACACACCGAGCCGTGTATTAATTTCAACCGCTCAAGAGGCCGCACCGCACCGGCCCAAGCCGACCCGAGCCGAACCGAGCCGCGGTTATCTCCAGGTCGCTTTTCTTTGAAGTACAACTTCATTCTACTGTTCAACCCCTGCACGGACGTCAACGGGAAATCGTCGACCGTTCGCGGAACACTATCTGAGAGTTGATTGCTCGTAATTAGATAGTCTGAGGAGAATTATCAAACAAGTGCGATCGGCTAATTCTTTGTGTACACGTAAATAAATCTTCCCGACTGTTCCTGATAAGCAGACTGCGGATCTTATGCATTCGTGGCAAGAATAACTGCGACAAGTACAATGTAAGGGTGGGGTGAAGTTAACCCCACACGACATCGAGTCAGATTCGAACGTATTTCGAACAGGATCCACTAAATATTATAGAAGTTATTCATTTCTTTTAATTATAGAATATAGAATAACATTTCTTATTATTATACTGAATGGCGCTTACTTGAACCATTTCTTTATTCTGCACAGTTACAGTTTATTTCTTTTATATTGAACTAAAATTCTATGATGTGGTCTAGAAAATAAGAAAAAAGTGTAGAATACAATATTTTACTATTAAACTGAGTACCATTTACTTGAACCATTTTTTTATTGTGCACAATTACAGTCAATTTCTTTTATATTGAACTAAAATTCTATGTTGTGGTCTAGAAAATAAGAAAAAAATATAGAATAAAATTTTTTACTATTACACTGAGTACTATTTTCTTGGACCATTTCTTTATTGTTAGAGTTACAGAGTTACAGGTGCAATAAAAAGCGCTATTCGAAATATGTTAAAATAAATTGGTAAACAACCGCCAAAAAGAGATAAACATTGCCGTTTGTAGAGACGAATATTTTCATCTGTATAATCGCGAGAAGCGTCCGCGTCCTGAGCGTGGATCTATGAATATTTATATTATTTATTTATCCGCATATATAAACGAATATGTGCTTGTTTTGCTAGAAATGCAAACCGTGAAAGAACGAACAACTTGAATTCCGATAAATATTGTAAATATTTCCCAAACATGAATTTGTCCACAGGAAGAATCTGGAAAATTATGCGCTTCCGTAATTAGAATTTAGAGTCACCGGTATTAAAAATGCATGTTTCCAGATTTAGAAATCTGATAAATCATGGGGTTGGATATCGTTCGGTGTCCCCGTCAATTATCATTAACCGGATTCGGCATCCTTGTCTCGTTGGTATTTTTATTTCGCTAGATGTTAGCAAACAGCGCGGGCGACCCGTTTCGCAGAAATTCAGAGCTGTTAAACAGCTCGGTTGAAAAATACATAAATTTAAAGTTTTCCGGGCAAAGGCAGCTCGCGCCCGGAAATAGGAAAATAGCATAGCTTCCGATTTTGCGGGCGTACAACTGAAAAAATGTTATCGTACGTTACGGGGGAGCCGTTAGAGTCGACCGCGTTATATTTTTCGTGTTGTCAAACAATTCCGTTTTCGGCTCTGTAATGCGTGCAACAGCAATTCTGCTCGGACATATTTCAGCCGAGGTAAATGCGAACGTGTTGCGTGTTTCAGATAGCCGGGTAATCCGGCCGGAAGTTTTTAGTAGGCACGAGAACGTGAATTTCTGTCGAAAAAAACTGGTCTAAGCGCGCGGCAACGTTTCATCATTTTCTTAATTAATTACTCGTATCTTGACGTTAAACGAGATTATTGCTGAGAAAAATGCTCCGCGGGGAATTACTCGGAAAGCATTAATGAAAGTGGCGACACTGGGGAAAAAAAGAGGAAATATTACTCCTGTCCGTACACGGTTCGATGATCCGTTTTTACACCGCGATCACGTCCTAAATGGGCCGTTGATTATGGAAATGGCTAGAGAGCCACACGATACTTTCCTGTCTGAGCTGTTTGCATATTTAGATTTACATTATCTCGTGATATCAGACATTGTAAGTTCAACATTACCGGACATTTCACTCGTTCCTATATTTTACTCATGCCTCATTTTATACATTTTATCAATTTTATTACTTATCATTTTATAAATTGTACAATACAATTAATAGTTTGAATTTCCTCGGAAGAAAAAAATTGTTTTACGGCAGTACTTTTTATTACTAATGTCTATCAATTTCCATCTTTTCTGCTCAAAATTATCCGTGATTTGGGCTAATTTATCCACCATTTTGTTGTCCATCAAATGATTAAATTGGTCCTCTAATAATTACGGCTTGCCCGAGAGTGTTCGCTTTCCCAGAATAATGTAATCCATGTATGATATTTATTAATCTCTCGACATCCCCTGTTGATGAGCAAAACATACAAACAGTTTAAAAAGTTCTGCTGAAAATGATTCGTGTGTTGTGCTAATTTATCCACCATTCTTTTGTCCATTAAATGATTAAATTCCTTTGGTCCTCTAATAATTATGGCTTGCCTTTGTGTGTTCACTTTCCCAGAAGAATGTAATCTACGTATACAGAGTCATATAATTATAGAAGCTAAAAACTATGATAATGGTAATAACGCAACCTCCACACTCGTGTACAACACATATAGAGATTCCGAAAATAAAAAAGAAGGATTAGTCACGAAGGGAGTCACACAGATATCATGTGTGATGAATATTGAAAAAGAGGGATGGACTGAAATTGATTTCTGAGGCTGAAAAACGCCAGGCGAGTGTTAAAGGGTGACAGTGCAATTTATTCGACTCGGCCACCCTTGGTCGTTACCCTATCCACGTTTTCTACTAGGGTACAGGTTAATCGCCCGAGTGCCCTAAGGGTGACTATCCAGCTCTAAACCATAATCAATGTCTGAAGGACAACGGGCAAGACTCGCTGATGAGCCGGGACAATCTATTTTGCCTAAGAAATGGCCTGAGAATGGGCAAAATTCCTCGCGGCCGGAACAGTCGAGTAACAAAGTTTTTGCGTCAACTAATTCGAGTATCGCCATTGGTAGTGTCTTGAATCTCGCTCGACGACTGAAGGTATAAATTAGCGCTCTCTTAGCGCCCCATTGAGTGGCTACAAGCTCCCCTTTTGCTCTTCTAATGACAGACATTAACAGTTTTAGGGGTTGCAACACGGGGGCTCGTTCATTCGCGCGAGATGAAGTCGCGAGGGCGAGACGGAGTTTGTGTTTATTTCTCTGCTTAATGCTGCCACCTTCCCGGAAACTGTAAAGTCTGAGAAAACGTTCGAAGTTTGCGCGATGTCAACGATGTCAGCTTGTAACATCCTTGCGCGCATAATGGCCGCTTTACCGTATCTCTCGATTGCGATCATATTTTCCACAATCTTCAAACTTCTGTTTACGGATCCTGCATTACTTATCAAAATAACAAAAATAAATTTATTGAATAATTTTTTAAAAATATTAGAACCCGTCATTTCGACGTTGAAATGGGTATTTTATGTTCATCGTCACGAGCACTAAAATCTTGAATTTTGCTTTTATCACAATGATTGAAGGAAACAAATCTTCGCAAAGGAGGAAGTTACTTCAAATGATCTCAGGAATCATCCCTTACAGTAAAATAATATATACCGAAAGAAATAAATTTACAATTTCTCATGGCCGCATCTTCACTATCTACAAATAATCGTAAAAATATTAGAACCCGTCATTTTGACGGAGTTCCGTAAACCTAGTGTTAGAAACGATTAATTAGAAATCTTTTTACCGCTGTTTACCGCTAAACGAGTATTTTCTGTTCATCGTGTCACAAGCACTAAAATATGGAATTTTGCTTTGATCATAATAGTTGAAGGACACGAATGTTCTAGATAACTTGATTGGCAAACGGGGGAGTGTGGTCTGTGGAAGGGTGAATTTGGGAAAGGGTCGGTAGTGCGAAGCCTGCAGTTATCTTAGGGGTGTGGACGAATACGTTAAAAAACCGCATACGCGTTGGCTCGGCGGGACTAGCGATTCAGGGATTCATCGTGTCACGTGACTCCTCGTTTTCCAGGTTTTCAATGGTTAGGATCGATCAAACTTAGTCATAGCTAGGTTGGGATGCAGCCAGTATTGGCGGAACGGTGAACGGAACGGGGTATGGGTCGACACACCTGCGTTTGCCACGAGGACAATAATTCTCCGGTCACGTATCCGCGCATCGCGCGCTTCGCTCCTATGTATTGTCGCCCCGGTGCCAAGCGCAGGTGTGCCCGGCAAGTTTTTCGGCTCGGCTGGTATCGTCGACCCGGCAAAAGTGCAGGTGAATTATGGTATCGAGGACCTGGGAGAGTCAGTGTTCATTCCACGACATTCTTTCGATCGCATTTAAAAATACAGTGGCACACACACTGGGCGCGCACACCGCACCCCATCGCATCGGCCCGAAAGCAGACAGAGTCGGATCGATTTTAAAAATGTATTCAACCGTATGAACGGTCATGCACACCTACGCCACGGAGAAAGAATACCGGGCTCGCAAGAATACCTGCTAGTTGGTTTTTCAGCGAATCTATTGAAACAAGGTTCGCGGTTGTTCAAAGCTGGAGGATGGAATTTGTATCAAAGTTTGATGCGCCCGCCGGATCAAATCCGGTTTCGGTATTCACACGTAATAAAGGACGGGACTAGGATTATGGGGCGCGACGAGGAGTTTGTCATGCCGAGGTAAATCGAAAACGCGGAATGGGCTATTTTCATGCGGGATCTTGTTTCCGAGAAAAAAGTACTTGCGATTTGTGAGTCTCGTATGCTTTCACTCTCGAGATATTATAGAGTTCGCTAATTCTTTTTCGTCGCGTTTTCTTGCTCTCTTTTTACAGTTTTCTTTCGATAAGTAATTTTATTTTTGATATTCTGTATATTTCATCGGACTCATAATTATCCATCATAAGTAATTTTCGCGTAAGATGAGAAAGCAACAGGAAGGATGAGGACCAACAGCAAACGAAATAGAAAAATCGCATCCACATTAAGCTCGGGTTAACGCTAGAGGCATACGAAATCATGAAACTTGCCGAACCTCAAATGTTAGTGTACGACGTACCATATGGCTAAGAATCAGCAAAGAAATAATTAAGTCTCCGCAGAATTTATCGACGAGTATCCAAATTTATTCAAGGTAATTAAAATTGGAAACTCGTGTAATTAAAAAAAAATGAGCCTCACTTCCGGGCTTTCATCAATTTACATTAATCATTAGAGTATACGAGAATAGGAGTTGAAGCGATTGCTTCCGGAATAATATTGACAGTGGTATTCCACAATGTGATCGACAGAAATAAAAGCGTGTAGGAATATGTCAAAGATAGCTACCGGATTTGTCAATCGAAAGCCGATTTTGATTTCATAGAAAACAATTGTTATTGGTAAAATCAATATCAACGTCGAGAGCGTATTCCGATTACACACCTGCTGTCAAAATCATCATTCGATCAGAAGACATCAAGAACCTGTCAGAGATTTCTGTCGCCTAATACTGAAATTGTCATTTATAATATTTTCTACGCATACGCTGCATTCATTATGTCATATCCAGCGTACTTCATGGTTAACAGAGTTGGTAATTGTATATTTATATATACTGATGATTATCTCGTAATTAACAGAATTATAACGATGTTCATAAATGTTGGAACACTCATTAAATGTAAAGTAGCTATATAACGAGTAGTTTAACTATTAACACTAAACCTATCGAGCACCAAACGCGATTAAAATGTTTAAGCTTACAAAATTGACAAGACTCTATTTATTTAGGTGTTATGCAATTTTTATTACAATATGTGCTTCAATAATTCTAAGATGAAAAATATAAAATTCATTTAACGGTCATTTAACGGTTTATACAGGTGAGGAGATTATTTATGTACTTATTGCACGGATTTATTATTATAGACGCTGCAGTATTCATGAGTGGCATTATTAACACGATTTCACTTTCTGATTCTTCTAATTGCTCCCGCAATGTTAATAAAGTGCCGGTTGTATCGGAAAAAATTTCAAGGTAAGGTTTCAAATTTCAGGTAAAGTGCTAAGTTTGTTAAGTCTGTTTATGTTTCAAATATTTAAATTTTAATTGCTGTTTTAATATTTCACTTTCTCCGATTATACGTGCAAGATATTCTTAACGTTTCAAGTTTGTAATAAATTGCTTTATTGTAAATAATTAAATAACATTTCCGATAAGCAGATGTTGAATCCGAAAGATCTTATTGTTACATTAATTATTCTGCTGTATATTCGTTGTACGCTTCAATATTCATGATTATGCCAGAATAACTCTATCGTACGCCACAAAATTTGTACAGAAACTTTTATTACGACTAAAACAACCCAATTATAATTCCGCTAGGAATCAATTCTATTAATTATAAAATATTAGTTATACAGGGTTGTCTATGAATCCGATAGCCACGGTTCCTCACAGTTTAACAAAAATGCATTGGTATAAAATAAAGATTTTGCAGATTGAGAAAGTAAGAAATAGGACCCAAAATTTCCAAAATTTCCTTTGGATTTGAACGTTCTTCATTTCATGTTATCGCGCTCCTGTTCAATCCACCGTTTTACTAGACATCATTTAATTAGATTACAGAAACAACGTAAATTGTTTCGCGTTGAACAGTAATGAAGAAGTTGGTCGATGAATTAAATTGCTTTCTTCATCGCGATTCGTTATACGTCTCATACTTGCCAATAATTACACCGTAATGTCAGTTTGTTGTACTCGGCGCGGTAAAGGGAGGAATCGAGGGCTGAAATAAATCTTCGATAATTCCGAGACGATGTCGGGAATAAATTCAATTACGTAAATTCATTCGTAGGATGTAGTTACACAGCGGTGGGTTGAAAGGAATAACACAAAACTTTCTTTGCCCGTTTATTGTGATTCTCGTCGATGGGTCGTATCGACGATAACGTTCCGAGAGACTATTAATTTAATGATATTCGCGGCAACTGGAACCGGCAACAGTGAGCCAGCTCGGTTGAAAATCACGGAATCGGTCCGAGGAGAAACGAGAAACGGAAGAGAGGAACACTTGCGTGTGCCTGCGCCGTATTGATTTCACGCAACGAGCCACGCGAACCCGAGTTTCCACTGTTTCAGGTCACCAATACAAGTGCTCCCCCATGTAAACGGCCCAAGAAAAAGATGAAACGAATGCGCCATCAATATTAGAGGGAAGTATCCAACTATGGAATACTGCTTTTCTTCATTCTTACAAAATTACTTGCATACCGTAGACACAAAGTGGCGAATTCGACCGAATTCGTGGAACAAATCCATATCTTGAAATCCTTGATGAATTATCGAAATCAATGGTATGACTTTACAATGACAATACTGTACCTTTTTTTCATTAAAAATATTAAATTTGTATATATACAACTAATAAAAAAGTAATATAATATATCGAAAGATCGATTTATAACACTGTCCAACAAATTTAAACTTTTTTTATGTTTTCATATAACTGTTGGGTGGATCTTATAGAGTATTTTGCACTGATTCCGAATCTGTCCTTAATTTTTCTCCTACACGCACAGTTTTTGAGAAACTTGACTTTGAAAAAAAAACCTATTTTTCAACTTTAAACAAATATTGTGATGTTATTATAATAGATATTGAATTGTTCTTGGTAGCAAAAGATACTATAGACTTCCCTGAATACAGTTAATAATGTTTAAACGTGTTTAAACAATCATTAAAGACGGTTTGGTTCTCATTGAAAAAATTATTCGTTGTTAAAAGATGTACGAATATTTTGTACACTGACTGTATTTATATCTCTCTCAATTTCATATTCATACAATGAAAAAAATTATATAGAATGGAATTATTCAAGGTCGGAAGAAATGTTTAATTTTCAAGTTAAAACAGTCCCAAGAACTTTAAAATTGTATTTTCATTGATGTATCAAGAATAAAATGGGATGCCGTATGAATTATATAAAAATACGAGGACAGTGAATGTTACGTCGCAGAAGAGTTGAGTTTCCCACATTATAATAGTATTTCACGTAATATGAAATGTTTTCGTGACGTGACATATATAGATCCCTTATGCTTGAGTGCTGGTATTACATTTTACGTTTCATTTGTGAGTTGCAGAAAATTGAAGTATTTCAGCTTGATGAAGTACACACATTAAACGTTGCGCGTTGCGTTGTATTCGAACACGATAAATTTATACTATACATTATCGAAAAAGAGAAGAAATGTTGGAAATGTTCAACCGACCGAAAGAGCAATATTTATACGAAATAAATACAAATTCGACGAGGGCAATAAATGCGGAATCGCACGCACTTTTTGTCGTTACACTATGAATATGCAAATTACCATTTTCATTAGTCATTTTGGAATATCCAGAACAGAAACATTTATTTCATAAGCTGTGAGATAACGTTTAATGAAATAAATTAGAAACGTGTCGGTGCTGTTTATGAATGTATTCAATGCTGTTTTTATCAACTAATAAATAATCCATAAGAAATGTTGTTTTTTGCGGAAGTACTTGTATATAGCCCAGATTTATTGTAGGCGAATTTATTAAGAGTAGCGGAAAGTGTTGACTGAAAATCCATATTTATTTGAAGTTGATATCCAATATCGGAGAAGGAACGTATTCAATTACCTAATACTTCCCAGGTAATTGGAAATTTTCGGCTGAGCTTAATTAAGAAGCATTAATCAATATCTTATAAATGAGGGTTCTGTAATTTATGTGCGCGTGTGTGCTCGCCGGTATACGCTGTGTACGTGCGGCACATACAACAAAAATTTAATATCAGAAAATGCACCGAATTATTCAGGAGACTGTGCCCGCCTAAACTTGACTCAGTTATTGAAGTATTTGCATATTTTTTAAGCGATAGGAGCATATAAAGCAAGCGTACCAGCGAATTCTGTTCGAAGAGGGTTCATCGAAGAGATTAAATACAAACAAACCTTCTTTGCAACGGAGAAACTCCACTTTTTCCACGTTTTTCCGTATTTTTACTTTCATATCACGTCGCGGCCGTTTTTAATTTAGCTGACGGTTTTCAGAAACAGCATAATGCGAGATCAAAGAATTCCAAAGAATTATAATTAAAGATATTAGAATATTTCGAAAACCATGGAGAAGATATTTTTCTGAAGTATTTATCTGCAAACAAGTGCCTTTCGAAAACACAATATCTGGGCGTAATTTGAATCGGTAGAAATATATAAAACTACAAAAGTGAGAAATCCTACATTTGGTTCCTGTGTTTCGCAATTAATGCGAACAATGTTTATTCCGCAAAATAAAAATTTTCTTCGTCAGTTACAAGACGCTGACCATATAAAAATTTCTTCATATATTCAACAATTTTAATAACTTGAAAATTACATATGGACCTTATTAAGTCGTCTTTTAATGTTTCTTCTGTTTTAATTTAAATTGACATTATACACGATCAATTAGAGAAGATTAAAACTTTCACAAACGCCCAATACTTTTCCGAATTTTCCCCGTCCTTTCGGAACTTGTCACATATGGACGTTTTCCAAAAAAGTTCTGGGGTCCATGTCTTAAGCAGAACCTAGCAAAAAGTTCCATAACTTTTTCGATCCCTGGCACCGTTACCATTTCGCGATGAACAGTGAATGGCTGGTTGGCGGAGAATGATCATAGAGGTGCTTACTCGTAATAAACACCGACGAAGCCTGGCAAGAATCAAAGCTCCATGGGGATGAATCATCGTCGACAGGAATTTCGAGGATCGCTGCCAGTTTGCTCATCGTATGGTCTATCGATGCTCTCATCTATGCAATGGAATCGTGTAGATGGCTAGCTGAGTGGGGTGCCGTTTGGTTCGAGAACTATCACTATTATCCTTTCGGAACGACGCGACTACGGCCATTAGGCTAATTACAGATAAACAGCTACCTATATATTGTCATCGAGCGTATCAAGTGCATGGGTGTACACCAATGACCATTCAAACGTTACTAGACCGTCCATTGTCGACAAGACCATAGACTTTCACGAAAATACACTCCAGAAATTGCTAAAAGCACGGCTAATTGAACCGGGCGACGATGCCTTCGAGCGGTTCGACCAACATGGCCGCCGAAAACACCAATTTCAAAACTGGAACCTATACGAAAATATACATAACCTATTATTTGGGAATTCCATCGCACACCCGCTTTTGTTTTGCTATTAATTCACATAACATAATGTAACTCCGGTTTATACCAAAACTTCGATGTCGGTTAAAAAATAGTTCGCACAAATATGCCAAATAGCGGAGTCGGAGGTTCCGGCATTATCAACGCCGGTGAATGTTTTGAAATCCACTGTTTTACAAATACACCAATTTTGGAATTGTTCGGGCATGAGCGTGATAAAGCCCTGCACGCTGGGAATTATTATACGAACGGATATTATTTGGAGGAATTTCATTTCCGTCGGGCGGAATTAACGTTAATTATTAATCGGAGGAATTTTGTAATGACGCGGTGATTATTGGTGATTCAGCGATGCCGTGGAACAGGCTGCACAAAGGAATCAACGCTTACTGTCCATAAATATGTGTTTCGTAGCGAGCGTGTGCGCAATTTCGATTCTCTCCGAAGGAAAACAAAGATAAATAAATAAAGGGGAGGGAAGAGGGAACGTGACGAGAAGATTTCAGTTCATGCTCTGTCCTCCGCGCAAGAACAGGAACGAAAGGGATTAATGCAAATTTAAACGGCGCGATAAGACCGTGTATTAGATTAGCTACGAATACGGGTAAACAAGCGCCGGGTCCCCTGACGAAACAAGTGTGACTGCACTGTTACATGTTCTGCCATCAGCGAGGTGCTTATTGTTGCTATCCCGTTGCCGCACGACTGCCCTGGTAACGCGGTATAACAGGAATTTGTTGAATAGCGCTGTGTGCGCATTGTGCTCGTACGGAACGAGATATGTGTGACTCCGTGGACTGAAATCAAAAGTGAGCCGTTGTTCATTAATTAATTAGTCGCCATTTAGTCCGAGCTATTATTTTCGTTCCTCTTCCTGCTTTTATCCATTCCCCTGTGTTTGTTTGTGACATTTACAAAGCACTGAACGAGAAAAATGAAGTATAGTGTTTTATCGATATAAGTCCCCAGCACGGGTCTGCCGAGGGACATTTATGCGCCAGGGATAGTATTTTTTGAATTTTGCCGAACGTAGAGAAGGACATCCGAGCTTGAGAGGCCTCGCCGAGAAGTGTAAACATAACTAATCTGAATTTCTAACTTCTTTATTTTTCATTATTTTTTT